>JAQGAE010000379.1:0-39102 GCA_034696685.1 Julus scandinavius | reverse complement strand
GTCTTATATTAAGGACCTCTTGACCCAATCCCTGTATTTCAAGGTGGGCCTGTCCTTGTCCCAAAATGTAGTCTTATTTCTAGGACCATCTTACCCAATCCCTATATTTCAAGGTGGGCCTGTCCTTGTCCTAAAATGTAGTCTTATTGCTAGGACCATCTTACCCAATCCCTATATTTCAAGGTGGGCCTGTCCTTGTCCTAAAATGTAGTCTTATTGCTAGGACCATCTTACCCAATCCCTATATTTCAAGGTGGGCCGGCCCTTGTCCCAAAATGTAGTTTTATTAGGACCCCTGACCCAGCCGCTGTATTTATTCCACGGAGCCCTTTTCCCAATATGGAGGCCGTTGTGTCCCCGGCTAATGCTTATGATTCGCAATTTGTACTCTATATCTCCTCTAGGGCCATTTCCAGTCGTATGTAAGTGTGTATGTTAATTGGGTCCGTTTCGTTTATAATCGTGCCCTTTTTCCATTTTTGAATGGATCTATACTGGCTGTACTCACTGCCATTATTCTGAACTTTTCTAATGCATCATACATCCGATGAACATGATGATTATGAAAGATATCGTGTTGTAAAAACAAATTATGTAATCGACGTAATTTCAACTGTTTATATAGGACGGAAATCAAATGTGCTTTTTTTTTTTTTTTTAAAAATCAACTTTTTTAACACAATGTAGCGTTTAGCGAGAAACGAAAGTAAATCATTTTACATCAAAATGTCACCTTTTTACCCCCACAGATTTGAATTTTTTCCAGCAAATTTACTGAGCACCCTGTATCTGCTCGTGCCCACGTTCCCGGCTGGGTTTCAAAAGCAGCCAATGCTGTTTCAAGTGTCGACGTATCGATCCGAGTGGAGCCAATCACATCTCGCGTGCCTCGGTGAAACTTTACCAGTAGCTAATCAATCCTCACGTGCCTCAGTAGAACTCCACGTGTAGCCAATCGAACTCATGTGTCAGCGTAACGTTCCGAGTGGAGCCAATCACATCTCGCGTACCTCGGTGAAACTTTACAAGGGGCCAATCAAGACTCATGTGCCTCGGTAGAGCTTTAAAGAGGAGGCAATCAGTATTTACGTGCCTCTCTCTGGGGAAGTATTTATGAAGCCCAATCAATGTCTCGTGCCACAGTGAGTAGCACGAGGAGCCAATGAGCAATCACGTGCATCTCTTCCTGGAATAAGTAGTACGAGTGGCGGCATCTATCGACGATGAAGGTAACCAAAATGAAGTCGATTCCAAAAAAAGGTTGGCGTTCGATGCAATTGAGGAAGATGACGTTTCTTCTCTGAAATTCATTCAAATTTCCAGTTTGAATGATAAGAAAGCCGGTTTGTTATTTAGTTTTCTGTCGTTTCGACATGTTATTATAAGCGCCAGAGCGTTAAAATGCCGGCTTTAGTTTTGCTCGGCCGTCGTTGGCGTGTCGCCAGCGATGACTTCTTCTACGATGGCCTTTTTTACGCGGTTTTGGGCATTTTGTGGTGAGTATTTTATAGTATATACAAACGATAAAATGCCCTAAAGATAACGTTCGAGTTTAGATTCAGGTCATGCGGGGTCAACTAGGGTCGTATGGACCAAGGCGATGACCGATAGCCTGCATGCATGGTTAGGGGAACAGCTGAGGATGTATAGTTAGGAAAGGGCCGATTTCTGAAATGTCGGAATGTTCTAGAAATGGACTTAATGATAGAAATCTAAAATTTATAATGTCGAAATGTGCCCTAGTCATTGAATAGACTCATATTAACTATGCACGATGATTGGACGTTTAGGAATGGATGGGAATGCAAGAAATGGAAATGTCTTGGTTTTGGAATGGCGAAATGGGCCTTCTGGAAATTCTAGAATGTGTCCTTTTACGTTTTAGATTGGGCTTATATAGTAATTGTTTGCTTAGGGAGGGGCCAGGGATAGTGTTCTAGAAATAGCAAGTTCTGGAGTCTAGAATGTCGAAATGGTCCTTCTGGAACATTCTAGAATGTCAGCTGTTATACCCGTCTAGTTCATGCTTAGTATGGTAATGTTTAGGGGATTTAGGGAAGGGCAGAGTTCTAGAAATCGCAAGTTTTGGAATCTAGAATGTTGAAATATGGTCCTTCTAAAAATTCTAGAATGGGATCTGTTATGCACTTCTAGATCACGCATGGTGAGGTAATGTTTAGGGAGGTGCAGAGTTCTAGAAATCTACATTTCTGTGATCAAGAATGTTGAAATGGTCCTTCTAAAAATTCTAGAATAAGCACGACGATTGTGCATCTAGGAATGCCAAAGTTTGAAAGTTTTGTTGTCTAGAATGTCGAAATAGGCCTTCTGGAACATTCCAGTATGGATAGGCCTTGATAATTGCGTGCTTTAGGAAGGGGCAGATTGTAGAAATCGAAATATTCTTAGATTGCCGAATGTGAAAATGTCAATTTTATTTTGGCAGGACTTCCATCTTTTCTCTGGAGATTCACGCCTTTCCAAACTCCTGTCAAGATCCTCTGCAGCTGAAGAATCTCCTGGTGGCCCTTTTGGTTGCCGCGGTTGTATCCGTCGCCATCAACATGCCCATGACGTGGCTGAGCAGCCGCGGCACCATCATGAACGTGGAACCGCGACAGCGTATCGGCCTCTTCCTGTACGCCCGTGGCATTCTGTCCGTGGCCGAACTGGTGCTCACTTTCAAGGCGTGGATGATCTTCTTCAAAGACCCCAGCGACTGCGTCCGCCAAACGACCGTTGTGGTCGTTAAGGGTACGCTTGCAGCGGCTTTGTTGTTTAAAATTTGGGATATTCATACGAGATGTCTAACAAGAATCTTATCGCATTTTTTTTCCACAGGCGTTTGCATAATTTATTCGTTGATCCTCTTCCTCAAACTTTTCCACTTCCTGATGGCGTTCGATTCCCTCGGAAAGCGCTATTCTCGCACTTTAACTTTGAAGGATTCGGACATGGACGGCTTCGAAAAGGCGTACAGCGTATGGAAGGACAGGTGAGAAAAGGGCCGATTTGAGCAGATATCTTTGTACCGAAAATGTTGGAGACGTCGCTAACCGCTTCGTTCGCAGATGCAAGTTGTTCACCTGTTGCTGCATTTGGGAGTCGAGTGCCAAGAGCGCTTTCGAGGACATCGCCAAGCTTTTCGCATCGCTTTTTTGGGACGTGGATCTCGTCCCCAGCGACGTCTTCGCGGGATTGGTCCTTTTGTATCAAAGTAAGTCGAGCGCCGACGCGTTCGGTCCTAACCCTTTAATTAAATGTCTCGAATTTCTTCGTGTCCTAGAGTACGAAATGATCCCAATGCGCGAACACTCCCCGGTTGAAGCTCGGATTCCATCGTGGATGACCGTCAACTCGGCCAGCTACTACTACAAGTACGCCCTGGCCCTTTATGGATGGTCCTTGGTCGTGCTTCTTCATCCTTGTACGTGGACTTGCAATCTGGTCAAGGGGTTGAGGTGAGTCTCGAGTACGGTAATTGCTACGCGATGTGCCGCGTGGTTAAGTTTTTTTTTGTGCGATCCGCAGGTGCTGCTGTCTGTGGAGAGGTCCCACTGTGGAGGACGACTCCTGCGGCTGCAACAGGAGCGCCCTGAGGCTGCTGACGGGACTGCGGCCAGAACACATAGTCTTCATCTCGTTCCGCAACCGCGTCTACCAGGTGCCGTTCATGGTGGCGCTGGACCACAACCAGCAGTCCGTGGTGGTGTCCATCCGAGGCTCTATCTCCCTGCGCGACCTCCTGACCGACCTGACCGCGGAGTCCGAGCCCTTTGTCTGCGGCATCCCTGACACCATGGCCCACCGCGGCATCCTGAAGGCGGCGCACTACGTCCACGACCGGCTTGTGGGCGGCGGACACCTGGACGAGGCCTTTGGCTTTCACCCGGACTACGAGCTGGTTCTCGTGGGCCACAGCCTGGGGGCCGGAGTGGCCGCCCTCCTGGGACTCATGCTGCGGCCGAGGTACCCCACCCTCAAGTGCTTCTCGTACGGGACGCCCGGAGGAGTGCTCAGCCAGGAAGCGTCCGAGGTGACGGAGGACTTTGTCATGTCCATCGTCTTGGGATACGACTTCATCCCCAGGCTTAGCCTCATCAACTTGGAGGGCTTGAAGGGGGCGCTGCTGGAGGCGCTCAACACCTGCAACAAGCCCAAGGTGAGTTGAGTGCCTTAGCGTAATTGGCTCGTCATCGAGATTTGAACCGACATTAGTTTTTCATTCGATTCCAGGCAAATGTCGGGATGTTTCCTCTATATAATATAAATGGACGGTACCTAGGTTCTCTCTCACTTTAGCGTTGTCTCCCTTGTAACAATTATGCATGCATATATAGCTGCAAACATTGGAAAACAACGCTAAAAAAATATATAGTAGAAACTATTTAGATCTAGATTAGATTCAAGACTTTTAATTCTTTAAACATTCGTAATGCCTGACGGCAGCCTTCCTTGATAAGTATCGAATTTAATTGATCTTCACAACTAACCCTATTGTAGTGAAATGCATATGACAGATATGTCCGAAACTCTATGAGTGTAATAATAAATAAACAATCTCCCTATGGCCAAGAGTCGAAGGATCATAAAGTAGTTGCTGTCAAACGCGTCAAGAAGGGTTATGGGCTCAAAAATCTAAAGCCGAACCCTTTATCTTGAAACTCGAGTTTTTTACGAATGCGGCTGTAAAACTCGCCGTCCCGTTCCCAAAAAACTAGATAAAATGTTCTAAGGATTAGTAGAATGTTTTTTTTTAAGTTGAATTATTTTTAACGGCACGTTTTCGATTTCAGTACAAGGTTTTGACGAAGGAGGTCCTCAAAATCATCTTTGTCAACGACGCTCCTTTGACGCTGGAAGTTCAAGCGGAAAACACTCCCATGGTGCGTGGATCTTGTAATCGGTATTACGTAAGTGTTGCGTGTTTTTGTGTTTGGCCAACATCTTTATGCCCCTTCCTTCGAAGCGAGAGCGAGGCTAACACACCGTTAAAGGGGGGACCTAACGCTGCTACCACCACCGCCACTAACAATTGCACGGCACTCCGGAGAAATACTGCGCATTTTTTTTATTTATCTAATCCACCTCTCTTTTTCGTCTAGAATTCGATCCGTAGCAGTCAAGTTTTTCCGCAGCTGCGGATACCGGGGCGCATTTTGCATTTGGTCAGGTCCGAGTCGAGCCGGTGAGTGTTTGTAACGTAGGGCACGGAGTTGTATCGAATCGGGAATGGTGCTTAAATAAGGGTTATTTAAATTGAACCCCAAAGGGGCACCTGTTATTCAAATTTTGGCGAGTGACTCGGGAGCAACTGTAAAAGCTCGTGCTGGATGTCTGTTAGAAAGAGCCCCTAGGCAATGTCGAACTTTGACCTGCAGGTTCCTAGACAGTGCCTGATTAACCCCAGAAGAACAGATTTTATTTGATTGATCCAGCTAGAAGCCCTTATTCCTGCACTGCCGATGCCCACATTTGTAATCGATGTTGTTTAATGGATTTTTCAGAGACGGAGGTCGGATTCTAGCATTTTGGAGGAAGGCGACCTTCTTCGACCGCATCTTGGTCACTCCCAATATGCTGGCTGACCATTTGCCGTTGAACATCAGCAATGCCATGAAAGCGTTCTTGGAGGCAGAAGCCTCGGGGCCGGCGTTGTAGGGAGCGTAACGACTCGTCGCGAGATAAGAAGAAAACTCCGTCGGCACTCGAACGTGTCGAAATCTTAAACCGGTGATCTCCAAAATGGCGAAGGGTCCTCTTTTCCGCCACGAACGAACGAAGACCACGGCGAAAGAAGACAAAAATAACAAGTTGTCAGAAGAATTTCCTACAAAACTTCTAGGAACGTCGAAGAGGAAATTCCGAAGAAGCGGAAAGTATACGAAATTTGGAGGCGACCGAGATGCCGTGGCCGTGGTAGGTAAACGAGGATGACGACGATGGGTTAATACGACTAAAATAATAGTGGATTTTAACAATTTTTATATGAGATGGAACTATTAACTCCCCTAACGTATTCGAAGACGGGAGGAAAAACCGTGGTTACGGAATAAAAGACCGGTTTCAAACTTATCCGCCGTAAGACGTCGTTTCGAAAAATTTCGATAAGGTCTTTTTTTAAACTTTTAAAACTGCCGAAAGGTCCATGCGTATTTTACTATCGTCGGTATTTACGTTTCGGAACTCGTAACCCTCCTTTACGGTGAAATTTCGAACCCTAGTTTTGTTAAAAATAATCCGTGTCTATCGGGCGAAATAATTTCCGAGAGTTTGCGGTCCTAACAACTTCCCAGTCTAACGCAAATTTTGTTTTCTTAGAAAATCCCGATAGGACTTTTTAGAAACTTATTTTCGTGTTAAAGGGGGTTTCGTTACGCTCTTAACACGTTTTTGTTTTTCAGATATTTTTTTTTTATGAATTGGACCTTTTTGTTGCGGCCATTGGCCGGTGTAACGCATCGTTAACTTATTAATAAATTATTCTCGTTTTAATATTAATTTAGATCGTTTATAGAGCGAGATCCGGCAAATTTGATCGCTGCATGGTGAACGGAGTCACGGGAATATTTTTGAATACTTTGACAGATATTGTGGTAGTTAGTCGAGTGACTGGTCCTTGAAATGGTCCTACCGGATACCCTGAGATTATTATGATGAACGGGTTAAAATTCGTAAGTATGCCCGAAGTCGGAAGCCTCGGACAAGGTAGATATCTGATTAAATTTAAATAAATTTCGATTCACCCTAAATGCTCTCGTTTGCTAATCGAGGTTACTTTTCTCCCTCGGGGGGAAAAATTTAAATGGGGTAAAACTAGGTGACCGGCACCTAGTGCGGGGTCACATTTACCCTCCTCTTCTTCGGACGATCTCCCGATTAAATAAATCCACAAAATTACTTCCTCGTTAACCACTCGCTTACCGCATGTTATCGTCCTGAATTTGATCTACGGAAATTGAATTTTTAAAACTAATTTGTGCATTATTCAGACAATTTTCAAAAATGTAACTATAATTTCATAACTAATGTCCTAATTTAACTTGCGGCCGTTTATGGGACCCTTCAAGAGGCTACTAACGAATGCTTTCCACATTTAGGACCCCATTTAGGTTTTCAAATGTGGAGCCGCTTAAAACGTAGTCTTTTTTGAGTCTTGAATTTACTTTTATTTTTCAAATTTTAGGCATTTAGGTAATTTTTGGTTAAAGACTGCAGTTTTGAAAAGTTCGAGGTCTTAAACCTCGTCACCGGGTACGTGACATTTGCGAGTAGGGCTTCTACATCTTGTCCGATGCCTCGATGCGTATCATAACCACCTCTTCGAAATTTCGGTTTCCCGAGATCTCGCGACGAGACGATGCACCGAAAGTAACTGAGGAGCCACCAAATTCCGTAGAAAGAAAAACTCGGTAAAATTTTATTTTCCGTTTTCAAGTTTTCCAAGCGAGTTTGGCGGGCGGGACAAAAAAAGGAGGAAATAAGGAAGGCAGGGACAATGTGCAGTCGGAAGGAGGGAAGAAGACGCTATCTCAAAGATGTCCGCGCACCATCGATCTCGGATCGACATTCGTACTGAAAATCAAGATCAAGCCAGCTTTTGCCCCTTTTGCTCTACGACAAGGAATTCCAGAATAGTATAACAAGTCTTCGATCCACAATCGATGGTGTAAGGGCCTCTCGATCGACGTAATAATACTCTGGGCGTGCGTGCGGGAAGGACGAGGACGAACGAATAAATCTTGAAAAAGGTACACGATTGTTTGTAGTAGTGTTTTTGCCTAGTTACCGTTTTTTCCTTTTTTTTAAAACCGCAAACCAAAACACTATTTATATATAATATATACTGTAATTATATTTATGTATATATTTAGAGAGAATAAACCGTTTCGAAAACTAGCACGATAGATACGGATTCGGGGAATAGACCCAGATGCTAGTTTATTTTAACGATTCGTACATCGCTACATGTCAACTCTAAATAGTTTCTTATCGCACCCTTTTTTGGTCCTCGTCTTTTTTTTATCCCGAAGTAAGGGGACCTCTTTCGAAGCGAGGAATCCAAACGAGTCATTCCCAGAATCCGGTATCGCTTCGTTAAAGTTATCGGACGGTTTTCCGTATTTACCCGAAGGAGGACGATAAAAGAAAAAAAGGAAAAAGACGCAAATATGCAAAAAATAGTTGCGCAGGTGTCGATTTGTTCTCTCATTCTCTCGTTAAGTCACGACGAAACGCTCGCCGTTTGCTAATCGTAATTTTGTCGTCAAGAAGCGGGAAATCCCCTTCGCGAACGTCTCATTTAATTTCAGTTTTCTCAAACTCTTTCTTGTCGTCCCTCTCCTTGAAGAAACCGTTCATCGTCTTGCATTCGCGGACCGTGACCGTCACCAGGTTCGCCGTCACGTCCGTGATGAAGATCTGGTCCACCAGAGGGTTCTGCTTGTGCCAGAAGTCCGAAGAGGGCGTGACTGGTGGCGCGTGGTGCGAGGTAGGACCGCCGGCATCGTCCTCCTCGCCGCCACTGACGTGGCAACAGTTCTCCTGGTCCGAGTGGTTTGTGCCGCCGTTTGATTCGTGGGGCGCAAAATCCGAATGTCCGTTGTTTTTCTTGCCGCCGTTAACGGAACCGCTCCCGTTGTGCTGCGCCAACCTCTCTTCGGGCGGCGGCTGAACCGGGACGGGAGGGGCCTCGAAGGTGACCGTTTCCTCCGGCGCCACCTGCTTGGAACCGCCGCCGCCGTCTTTGATGGCCTTCTGGGACACCACCTGCTCCGAAGAAAGATTCACGAGAGAAGGGATCCTTCGCACCGACGTGGCTTGGACCGCGGTCACCGCTGCGGAATCCGGTTCCGGCACGGCTGCCGGAGATTCCAGCCGGGCCACCTTCTCGGGCGCGACCGCGGAGTGCCTGGAGGATCCCGTTGCATCGAGGTCCTTGAGAACTTCGGACCGCCTTTTCAGGGACTCCTTGCGCGGCTGCTGCAGAGGAGGTGCCGCCGTCACGACCCGCGCTTGCGGCTCTTCTTCCTCGCCGGATGCGTTGTCGCTGCTGCCTGGAGTTTCGTCGGCGGTCCATTCCGCTCCGACGAGATTCTCTTCCTCGATCGGCGAGAGGGTCCCTCGATGGCGGCCCGAGGGTACCTCTTCGGCTTCGGCATCTTCTTCGTCCAACACGCTAACGGGCTTGTCCGTAGACTGCGAAAGAAGGAACGAGGTTAACGAGAGGCCCTAAAGAGACGATGACGTAAAGGCAAACCAGAACACTCACCGGAATTCGGTCCTTCTTGGGTTTCGGCCCTCGCTTTTTCTCGGTCAGGTCTCTGTCTTTTTGGCTGAAAAAAGATAAAACGTCATCACAGTGGACTTCTGGAATCTTGTCCGGAATCTTTTAAGACGCAAAGGACCAATGGTCATACCTGGCCTCGAACGCCTCCAGAAGGCGAGCGTCCAAGATGTTTTCTTCCGGTTCCCACGTGTTGTGTCTGGAAATGGGGTAAGTACCGTTAAGATATTTCAAACTCGTAAATTTAACCTCGTCGTTCCAGCATTTCGCGAAATAGGGTCCATACATGGTTATTCATGGCTCCCACATGTGGCATTACATGTTTCTCATAATCAATCTAGCCATTTGAAGGATTTTAGCACAAAATCGAGACAGGATTACTGTATTTAAACAAAACTCGGGTCGCCGTGCAATTAAGCGGTACTAAAACTTACAAGTTAGCCAACTGATGCTAGTAAGGGCTGTATAATCACTAGGAAAGTTTAATAATAAACGATCCTAATCTATAGTAGCTTAGTTTAGGTATAAATTTATCCGTGTTTTACATGCCACTCGCGTGTACCGATTGTATTACATGTTTGGCTATCACAATCTCAAAACATTCGTAGTTTGAAATGTGTGTAATAACAAAAAAACGTGGCTTCGTCTTTCAAAACCACAATCGTGTGAACAGGAATCGTTTTTAATAAACAAAACGACTAAACATGGACAATAAATACCTTAAATTACTAGCCATTTATACACAGCGTGTGTGTATATATATACACCAAACGACATATTATTATACTCACTTTGGACTCCAGCCTTTCCATTTGACGAAATATTCCACTCTTCCCTGTAATAATATATATGTTTTTAAACGAGGCCATTGTTTTTCTAGTGAATTTGTGCCGACTTGAACATAATAACATACCTTTCTGATCCTCTTCTTTTTGATGCATTCTGCGGCGAAGACCCTTTCACCAACCGACGACAATTCCATGTTTTCACAGCTTTTAGTCAGTTTTTTTCGGCTGTCTTCGGCCCGAGGAGCTCCTCAGCCGATTTACGAAGCTTTTTCCCCACGTTTTCAGCGAATTTTCATCGATTTGAATGCCTTTGTAACGCAAATTCCTTCTCTACTTTCGATGCCTTTTCGTCCGTTGCTGCGCATCCCATAATAATAAAGCGATGACGTCAGCGGCGGCCATTGCCATTCAATTAAGGAACGACGCATTTTTTCACCATTGAAAACGCGGATAAAAGCGGTTTTCGAAATGCTCGGATGACCGGATCGAGTGTGGATTCGTAGGATAAGGACCCACGATCACTACGGACAACTTTTTGGGATCCTGGAAAGTCTTTTTTTGTCCGTAAACACGCGGCGTACGGGGTGTAGTACCTCCACACGCTATCCTACTGTAGTGGAATTGAGGAAAGACGAATTTTTGTGCCCTTTGGGCTTCCTGTACGCTGCTGTGTGTTTTTTTTATTCACATAGAGGGGAAGAGGCCCTCTGCTTCTATCGTTATTAAAACGGGGAAGGGGAACCGAAATAATAGGCACACAAGCCGATTTTGCATACGCCAAAAAGAGGGGGGGGGGAGAGAAGAGGACGAGAAGGGCACGGGAACGGCAGCTGCAACGCAACGCTATTGTTTGGACACACAAACTGGAAATATACGAAGGCATTTTACACCCGGCTCCTTTCTTTAAAATCTCCATTAAATAACGCTCAATTTTTATATCGATAAAGATCGAGCTCTCTATATTGTATATGGCTGCGTGCCTGCGTGCCTGCGTACGTGGGGATAATTAACACCGATGATGCGTAGCAGAAACTTAATTAAAATTATAGAGCACGGGTAATCCGTGAAAACAACTGCATTTCTGAGCACTTCGCTCCTGTTTATTAATTTTTATTCAAATCTTAACTCTGAAAAAGTTATTTTTTCATATGTGGGTCGCTGTGGGGGGAATTTTAAAAAAAATACAGAACCCTGGCGCGTGATTGTGTTCTCGCGTTTTGAATTTATGGAACACAAAATTCCAGTTTTGAATTTCATGTTTGTGGTGTAGATATGGATTTAATTTTGTGAATTTCGCAGAAATTTCTGTACGAATTTCGTGAATTTTGACAGTTTTTGGTGAGTGAAATACAAAAGATTATCGGGTTTTTTGTGTTGAAAACGACGATAGAATGTGCCGGGAATTTGACGTCACTTATCGAAGTCGTTTACGTCATTATTGAGTGGCATTATCACTTTTCGGTGCTTAATTAACGCCAGTTCGTAGCAACGTAAACAATGACGTCTTTCGTGCCATTTTTACCACTAGGGTGAAAAGGTCACCTTAGCGCCTACCCATAGGACGCGATGACGTCGGTATTGACGTCATCTACCCCTGCGTGACGTTTTTGGCAAGGTTCGTCCATAATGCTGTTCATAATAGGGGGCAGGACGAAATGAAAAAATACATATTTTTATGCAAAACTGCAGTCTTATACGACCATAAATCTAGTTTACACAATTTATGCAATTTTACTTTGGATATGGTGCACTTTTTACGTGATTTTGCCATTCAAATTATTATTGCTTTCACCTTTTCATGGCCATGTTTTGTTTAATAGACGTCGTGTATGAACAATCCTTGTTCGCTTTGCATCATTGCTTTTGAATTGCCATAACGATTGGGGAACATTTATAAATAGTGTTTTAATTTATTGCAACTAGCGATTCGGATCTGTCAAAAGTGCAAAACACGCACCCTGTAATATGTCCTGACGGCGAAAGGTAAAAGCGCCGTTGATATTGCATTCACTGTCTCGAAGCGCCTCGTTTCCGAACCAAAATTCCATTTTGTACACGACGAACAAGATGGCGGCCGGCGAGGGAAAGCAGCAGAAGAAGGGAGACGGAGAAGCGAAGAAAAATTCTTCGGGAGCGATTATTAAAGATGAACTCACGCTGGAAAGTATCCTTCAATTGGGTTTTACCAGATTTGGTTTGCATTTGGAAGGTTTTCTGGTCGTAATGGACGATGCGAAGCGCTGATTCCCGGCGTTCCTCCATATGCCATGTCGTCGGCATTCGAAATTCAGATATCGTACCATTCGTATTATACTGTCTACAAATTAAGATATATGTTGTTAGAGAAGAGACTGAAATAAGCGTATTCTGAGGCTGCTGTAAACAGCATTACACGTTTCTAGCGATATAACATATCCCAGACTTCCAGCTGATGTTTCCCGGATAGTGACTAATACTGTGGAGAACCCATCAATATGCAAAATATACAGTATGCAAAATCCTGTGCTTGTACTGCTCTTAATCAAACTGTGATAAGGTGAATGCTTTGGGTTCATTTTATTGGAAATCATGCAAAATTCAAAGAATAGTTTTCAGTAATTAGGGAGGGTATGAAGCTGACTTATGGCCGCGGGATTCAGAGAGTTGTAGAAGTGTGGATTCGAGGTTGTGGGTCAGAGCTTTTTTTCCAACCTTTTCTGCCATTCTAAACTCTCCGCGAGCAGGAAGCGCAATGCCGCTTCTCCCGTGAACGATGGTTTTTCATGGTGAGAGGGCCCACGCCGGCGATCGAGTGGTTTACGTGCTTGCCTCTCGATCCTAAGATGCTGGGTTCGCTCCCGAGTCGAGGTCGGTGAGAATTTTCTTAAGTGGCGGCTCTTAGTTTAAACCGAGGTGCGGTGTTGATTGTTGCACGTTACTACACTGTGTGTAGTGCTACACGACCTCTGGATGACCTGGCCTAAGAAACCGTGAAAAGATCATCCACTGAAATTAGTTTCTCGCAGTAGGCTAAATTCCCAGGTATGTGTTGAAGGCTCATCCCCTGGCGTTGGTGTTTAGCCCTCGTGTTGCAGAAATAGGCCTACGTAAAAATCAACCAAACCGTGTGTTTCATTCTGGCGGGACAGATAATCTATGCGAATAGTCCCCTGTGGTTACTCGCCGATTTTCTAATAGTGTGTCAGTTACTCAGCGAGGACCTCGCCTTTTTCCCCGTCAAGAGTCAGTATTTTTCCCAGAGCAATACAATTTAAGAATCCGTAGAGAACGAATCAGGGAACAATACGCAACCTCTTCGACGTTTTTGAAAGTCACTTAAACAAGCTTCGTTATCCTTAACGCACAAAAAAGTACTTCTGTTTATTCGCGATGCCCAACAGCAGCACGGCTTGCGTCACGCAGATTACCAGCGCTACAGGTCAGTTTCGGAATTCTGGTATCCGATACCGCTTTCGCTTTTATCGTACGTTAACCAGCCCCGATTAACCAGCGGTTTCGCTTTTTTTTTCTCTCAGGAGTTATTGCTCTCGACGTCTCCGTCGCCTGCGTAAGTCGCTTCACTTCTCGCAGGGCTCCAAGCACAGGTTTCAGCAGAAGAACGTCACTTCCGATCATGTGACCGACGTCAGGTTCGTACTTTTTTTTCGAAACCGGTAGACATAAAAAAAACGCTTTCCAAACTGTTTTTTTTTTTCGTTCTTACGTAGGTTTCTCTACATTCCCCTGGTGACCGCTGAAAGAGCGTGGAGTTACGCCATGCAGCTGAAGCAGGAGTCGAACACGGAACCGCGCAAGAAGTTTCATCTGATGAGCCGGCTTCAGAAGGCTGCCAGGATCGCCACCGATTTGGAAAAGCTGTGCGATAGCAACCGCTGCGACGCCAGGACCAAGTTGGAAGCGCAGGTAGACCGCGCGGACTTTCGATGGCGATGTCACGAACCCCCGCATCGTAATGTTTTCACGTAAATCGTCGGGTTTTTTTTTTTTTTTTTTTTCAGGCTTATTCCGCGTGGATGCAAGGCTCGTTGCGGTTTGAACTCAAGGACTGGTCATCGGCGATGGATCACTTCCACAAAGCGCAGTGAGTTTGCTTGCTCGGCCTCGTCTGGCGTTTTGTTAATTTTTAGCGTTAACGACTTAACGCTAAAAGTTAACGAACACCGCGCAAACTTATCGCATTTACAGTCGAGACATGCTAAACCGGCTTGGTGTCCATTAATTTTTGTCCACGCCTTTGCGTTTCAGGACGATTTACGAGAAGCTGGCATCCGCTCTAGGAGAGGAGGAGAAGCTGGTGTACCAACAGCGCGTGGACGAGATCACGCCAAACATGCGCTACTGCGCCTACAACATTGGCGACGAGACTGCCATCCAGGATCTCAAGAAGCTCAGGCGGAACATCGGACAGGATCTGCTGGCCGAGAACTTGGACGTGAGTGTTCCTCCTCCTCCTTCGTCGTGGTTTCCATTTTTTACGAGGAGGACTAACCGGTCGTGTTGTTATTTCCGCAGTCTTTGATCGCGCAGACCATGGAGAAGCAAGCGGCCACGCTCTCGGAGGTGACGTGGCGAGGGAGGAGCATCCCGGTGAAGCACGAGCGAGTGCGGGTGTTCCTGCTCAACGTACAGGAGAGCGAGGTCGAGGTGCAGAAGGCGGGAGACTCCGGCGGCAAGATCTCCGTCTACGAGAGCCTGTTGATGGAGTGCAAAGACGTGCTGCAGCTGCTGAGGGACGAGCTGCAGGCGGATGCGGTAAGTACGACGGCGCGCGGTCTGGACGTGGCTCGAGACGAGAAAAGTTTACGATTAACGTTTTATTTCCGCGGTCGCAGAACGTTAGAAATCGAGCTCCTGGCGGCGACGTCCAGAATTCTTCGCTTCAGCAGCTGTATTCTTATGTGACGTACGTGCGGCTGACAAAGACGATAGAGAGGAATCTGCTGCTGGTGGATTCCCTGAAGAAAAACCTGAACCAGGAGGGCAAGAAGGGCTCCAAGCCCCAGGACCTCATCCGGATGTACGAGAGCATCGTACAGGTAACACCGACGCCGTGCTCAGTTTTCACGACCTCGTTCCCGCTCTCGCCTAATCTCCCCTCGTAAATTTTCAGTGTTTGATCGAAATGGAGCAGCTTCCCGGAACGGCCGAGGATGGGAATTTCTCGCAGGGAATTTCGGTACAGCTGTCGGCGTACAAGTCGTACCGGTAAGCGAAGCGTCTTTTTGAATACGTTCGACTCTTACGACGCGTCTCGTTAACCGTCGCATTTTTCTTCCTTTTAAGATGCTATTACATAGCGCAGTCTTTCGTGGCCGGCAAGAGGTGGGTCGAAGCCATCGCGATATACGACAAAGCGTCCAAGTACGCGCAGGAGGCTCTCTCCGTGCCGGACTCGTTAAGCAAGGTGAGCCTACGAAACACATTTAGGCTCTTTTCGCCGCTGTAGCTCCTCTCGCAATGTGGAGGATGCTTTTTGTGGACGCCTAATCTGGCTAGTTTAGGTTTTTGGCAAACTATGGTTCGTGTACAAGTCTAGTCCTCTGCTACATAAACGCATTTCCACTGTGGCCCTTTGTGACCTAAATGCATCCCGTATGGTTTACAAAACCTAAGTACATTTTCAATATGCACCTTATCACCGAAATGCATTTAAAATATGGTCCACAAAAGCTAAATCATTCTCCAACATGGGCCTCGTATCTAAAAACATTCCCAATATGACCCTTATCATCTAAATTCATTTAAAATATGGTCCACAAAAGCTAAAACATTCTCCAACATGGGCCTCGTATCTGAAAACATTCCCAATATGGCCTTTATCATCTAAATTCATTTAAAATATGGTCCACAAAAGCTAAATCATTCTCCAACATGGGCCTCGTATCTAAAAACATTCCCAATATGGCCCTTATCATCTAAATTCATTTAAAATATGGTCCACAAAAACTAAAACATTTTCCAACATGGGCCTCATATATAAAAACATTCCCAATATGGCCCTTGTCATCTAAATTCATTTAAAATATGGTCCACAAAAGATAAAACATTCTCCAACATGGGCCTCATATTTATAAACATTCCGAATATGGCCCTTATCATCTAAATTCATTTAAAAAATGGTCCGCAAAAGCTAAAACATTCTCCAACATGGGCCTCATATCTAAAAACATTTCCAATATGGCCTTTATCATCTAAATTCATTTAAAAAATGGTCCACAAAACCTAAAAACATTTCCACAATGGGCCGACGTTTTACACGCGCTGTGCGTTTGTGACTGATTCATTTCTTTTTGTAGAAACTGGTGTCTCAGCTTCAAGATTTGGTGCAGCAGATCGACGGCCACAAGTTCTCCGTCCACGCGTTCAGCATTTTGGGAAAAGACGACTTGGCGCCCCAACTGGAAAAGCCCAACCTCAAAGAGACCAAGGTACGTCCGCTCGCGACCGCTCTTCGGTAGCAATTTCCCGCTCGACGATTGTCTGATTTCCTCGTCTTTTCCAGTCCCTGTCCGAACGGCTGGACTCGTACCACGAGGATCCGGCCCTGGTTTCCAAGCAGCCGAACGTGACGGAGTTCCCGCCCGACTTTAAGGCCATTCCGTGCAAGCCGCTCTTCTTCGACCTGGCGCTGAACCACGTGGAACTGCCTTCGCTCGACGACCGCCTCGAGCAGAAGAAAGGCGGTGGTCTCACGGGAATGGTCAAGGGCTGGCTGTGGGGCAGCGGAGGAGGAGGAGGAGGTGGCAAAAAGTGAACCCAACCCCACGCGGTCGGAGGAAATTATCCACGATGCGGTAAGGATAGTCGCCCGCAGAAAACGTTACAAATTTCAAACGGCTAATCGACGTCGTTATCTCGTTTTGCAGATGCGGTTTTACTTTTTGGGTGCGCCGTTGCCGGAAAATGCGAGTATTTCTTTTTTTTGTTTTACCTCTCGAAGAAACGGGAGGTTTTTCTATAAAAGATAAACGCGGAAGGTAATTTGTGAATTATGCGAGAAAGAGAAATTAAAATTAATTTTTAATCGATATCCTGCTTTTAAGTCGAGGTTCCTGTTTTGATGCGGCTTAGTTTGTAAAATAGATTGTCAAAGGTGTGTTTTTAATCGATGATAATGATAACTCAAACATGTGACATGGCTTCTAGGAAGCTTTACTCTCCTGGGATAATAAACTTAAGCCATTTGATTAATTCGAGCGTTCTAAAAATAGCCGTGGTCACAGGCAGATGAAAATCCTGGTCCTAGATGAGGAAAACCCGATTAACCCTTTATGGACCTGTAAAAATCTAAAGCTCTCGCTATACTTGATCTAAAATCTGAAAATTATCCGTTTTATATCTGATGAAATGTATCTGTGATTTAAAAATAATCTGCCTGCACCCTTGAAAGCATAATTTGGGATAAAGATAAAATGGATTAAAACTGATAATTTTTCAGATTTTAAATCAAGTATAGTGAGAGCTTTAGATTTTTACAGGTCAGTAAAGGGTTAATCTGGTTTCTCTGGTCCAGGACAAGGATTTTCTGAAACCCCAGGTGCGAAATTTTGTGAAATTTGTAAAATTTCCAGGAAGATTTGTTAAATTTGACAAATGAATCAGGCCACAGATAAAATTGAAAATGTTCTCTGGATAATTCCACAATCAAGGCTTTCCTGTGCCAATTCCCACAAAATAAGATTTATAAATTATGTATTGAATTATCGTGATGAAATATAAGCTGTAATCGCCACTTAGTTAGCCGACTACAGTTAATTGATTAGTCTAATTTATATTTTTATACGTGTTATTAAATTAATTAGCAGGTAGTCTAGATTTCTCAATTTCAATGAGCTTCTGGAATGGTCTAATACGTGGGTTGGTTTTTTCTGGTGCTAACATTCGACTCCCTTTTCACAATATTTTCATTAAAAACGCGTCTTTATTTGGGCACTTTTGGGTTTCGTCCAATGCACCATATTTTGGTGTTTTTGTGGGCTGCGGCTCATATTAAAAGAGCCTGGGTTAGTCATTGCATGGCGACGTCACACCAGGGGAAGCAACAAACAGCAAGAGCAGCAAGCGGGGGTTTTGTCGAGAGCCGTATTTATTTTGTGGTGGGAGGCTTTTCCGAGAAAAAAAAATGGTTCATTGTGAAATTGTTTACTAAAAAAAATGCACCCGTAATGGATGACGTCACTGGAGTGACGTCACGCCTATTATTTTTACATACTATAATCCGTAACAATGCGATAAGTAGGCGCTTTTCCTCTTTTAAACCTTAAACGGCGGACGCGTTCATTAACTGACACTATATTTTTTTTGTATATTATTTGCGCGTAACATTATCAGTGTTACGTCCATTTTTTAAATTTTTTTTTGTACATCCCGAACGTCCTCATACCTATTGCATAATTTGCATTTTCTGCTTTTGTCGCTCATCCGGAAGCCGGTAATATCTTTTTAAATGCGACGAGCGATTTCCATCTGGAACATCATGATTTTCGTAAAAACTAACAAAAATATTAAAATCGGGACAACAAAATTTAAAAAAATGTAAATGTGTCAAAACTTGGAAAATGGAATCCAGTTGTTCCAGAATGAATTCTCGTGGAACTAATAAAAGAACACGCGAGCACGTGCGTTTCGTTCTCATTTTATTTTCAAATTCCCCCGCGGTTAACAATGGCGGCGTCATTATGTCCAATATGGCGGCCGAGGGTGTTTGACATATGGGGAGTAACGGTGGCCATATTGGAACTGTTATGTCAGTAATTATGTTGAATAAGGCTGCTGACGATATGTTTGATATATAAATGTATGTATTTTACTTCTGATTGCACCACAACTAATAATGTCTACTGAACTCCAAGATGGCTGACATAAGGGTCGTCTCGGCAGCCATCTTGGAGCTGTTATGTAAGAGCTAGATAACCATTGTAGCTAGTGACCCAAATATAACAATCGTATTTATAAGAATACGTAACTTAACCTTGTCTTCACTGACTTAAATATTCATTTCCACGAATCCTTTCCCTTTTACCCCAAACCCCGGCTAATTTGGGTCAACTTTTCACCCATCCTGTACGAATCCCACGTAGCCTCCGAGCGGGGTCTCTGCTCTGAATTTCTTAACACGAGTACGTGAAGCAGGAGGTGAGAAGGGTGTTGAAGGCACCCGTTCGGACGTTGCGAACGTCCCCTGGCGGCGATTCCCTTTCCGCCAGTCACCCCGGTCGCGCTCCATATATGGGCAACGGAGGCGCTGGCGTCATGGCCGCGGCGCTCGTCCTCCTATTGGCCACGTGGAGCGCATGCTGCACTACGATTGGTCGGTCCGCCTCTAGAGGCTGTTGGAATGTTCTAGCATTCAGTCGAGGCTTCGAATGCTGCTTAAAAATGTCGTTTTTCCCGTCTTCCGACAATCCTACGCGAAGATTTCGTCCTCGAAGAGACATTTTGAGAGACGCCAGTCCTGAAAACGACATGTTCTTCGACTCGTCTCCGGCTTTCGGTTTGGCGAGAAGTCATTTAGCCGATCGGGTGAGTACGCAAAAATTCACATTTCATAGGACTAAAACGCGGCCAGTCCCAGATTGCGATGTGCCTGCGTAGTCTACGAAAAGGCTATTTTTAGGAACCCCATATCTTTAAAGTTCGTTCTCATTTACTAACAGACGTCATTTTCGCATTCCTGCATTTCAAAATCCCTCTTTTCATTTAGAAATAGCCAAAACAAAAGAGGGAATGTTCCGAAACTGACTCGTACATTCAGAACTTAGCGTTATTAAAAGCCTTTGTCACTACCTGTACGATAGCAGAATCGTACTTTACCTTTATTAAGCTTGCTTTTCAAGCTTTAAAATGCGCAATTTAAGCTTTTTTTCTATGAAAATTGGACGTTTTAAAGGCAAATGGTTGGAAATGCCACTTTTTTGGTACGACGTGTTCCATTTTGATACATTCGAAATGGAATTCCATGTTCTGGATGCGTTGAACTTTTGAATTCGAAGGAAATTTAGGGTTGTATAATTTGGCTAAAACGTCGTGTTATTTTTAGCTGTTTTATCGTCTTAAAAAATTACGAAGATCCCGATTTTTCCTTGAAAATGACAACGAACGAAAAGAACAATTCTAGAACGTCGCGTGCCATTTTTTGACATTCGAAATGGAATGCGATGGTCTAGAGTTGGATGTTGAGCTTTGAATTTGGAGGAAGTTTGGGTTTGCGAAAAAGTTTTATTTTCAGTTGTGTTTCAGTCTTAAAAATGACAAAAATCCATGTTTTTTCGTTAAAAATGACGCGTTTTAATGCTGAAAACCCTCCGAACGAAAAAGACGATTCTAGAACGTCGTGTTCCAGTTTTTACATTCGAAGCTTGAAATGGTTTTTATTGAAAAAAGTTGTGTTGTTTTGAAAGCGAAGGTTAGAAAAGCGAGTTGATGTTAATTATCCGTGTGTGTATTTGTGGACGAGCAACGTCATACGATGACGGCAAACTGCTGACATTTTAGCCGGAAAAAAACCTCGTTGAATATCGTTCTTAGGTATTTCGTTAAATGAGGAATTAATGGCGGTTTTTATTCCGTGATTACAGTGCTTTTAGCTTAATAATTTTGTTTAAATATAAATGTACGTTTGAATTCGTGGCTTGTTTTTTTCCAATTAGGAAGGAAACTCCCGTGAAAGCTATTTTTTTTCTTCTTGGTAGTTGGAGGATGACACATAGCTGGCTGAGTTAAACACCAAAAATAGTCCTGGAAAGAAAACAATTTCACGATGCGGTTCGCTGTCCCACTAAAAAACGAAAATGACGAAAAAATTGGGGTGAAAACGAGTTGAGCAAATATCTAAGCAAACCAGACTTATCCACTACTACGCTTTACGTGATAAAATAATGATTTTTACGTTAATTTGCGTTAATCGAGGAATGTGCTAAACTTTCGAATTTGCCAGTCATTATTTGGACGAAAATCGCTCAAAAAACATGGGTTTAAACTCGAGAAATTACTTTCTTGGCAGCTAGAATGACATTTCTGAAACTAAGTTGGGGCCCACGAGGTGCTAGCTTGCTTGGCACATTGAGATTCAGGCTGCATCGAACACTAAATTGGAAAATGTAATGGAAAATCGGTGCGTTTTTAACACTAAAAATCAACCTGATTGAATAGTTTGTCCTTGGTTGGCAAGTGTGTAGACCTGGGTTTGGCTATCATGACCATGGCTGTGCTCTTTCATTTAAATTTCCTTTCTTTCACCTTGTACGCTTGTCCTAAGGTTTGGGTTTAAAGGGAGGGTCAGTTGAACCCGTGTCGATGCTCTAACTGTGAAGGAATAACTGTTTAACTAATATCTGATATCTGCATACTAATATCTCACCTTCGTGGGTGTGGTTGGGGCGACGTACACTTTACGGACGTTGAGCCCGCGGTTGGTGAAGATAAAGAAAATATTTACGGCATTCGCCCGATATATTTGAAAGGATGCTAAAAAACTTGCTTTTGTTCTCCTCGAGCCCACATTGACCCCTTCGATTCGATCTCTGTGCTTGACAATCGTACTAAAGGTTTCGTTTTTTTCTTCTAGCTCGGCAGCTCTGTATTCGAAGATTTTCCCGCACGTCGCACCATGCGTAATTTTCCCTCCGACACGCCCACTTTCGGGAGTCTCCATCGTCACCGCCAGCATCCCAGCGGCTGGGGTCCAACGTCCGAAAACCACGGATCGCAGGAGTCGTCTCCCACAGAAGGACGCGAGCCCGGAAACATGCGCCACCCCTTCTTCCAGAGGTCGGAGAGCATCCCCGTGCGCGTGTCGCACGAATCCCGTCACGGCTCGCGGTCGAGCACCCCGGAATCTACCGGCTCTGGTCACTCTCACGCCAGCAGCAGCCACTCGCGGCCGCACTCCAACGGCCCCGACGCCACCACGCCGGAAGGCGCGTACGACGACTTCATTCCCGAAGGCGCCGAGGAACACCCGGGGGTGGCCTCCAGGACCGGTCGCCCCGCGTACACGGCCCGCCGCCAGCCCAAGGTCCACCACATACCGATCCACGTGGAACCCCGCGACGGGTCTCATCCCGTGGTCCTCACGCCGCCTGCCGAAACTACCAATTCCAGGGCCCCGCCGGACCTGACGCCGAATCGTGAATCCCCTTCCGTCGCTCCCAAGAAGACCGCCAAGCAGGTTTTTGCCATGCCGCCGGTGCCACCAGGCGCGGCTGGAGACAATGTTAACACCGCGGCCCCCGTGGAAGCGAACAGCGGCATCCCCGCCAAAGACATTAACTCGTCCAAGGAGCGAGTCGTGCCCCTTGCTGCGCAACATGAGGCGAGGGAGCAGTCCGTTCCGAAATCCGGCAGCGAAACGGAGGTCACGGTCACCTTGCCCACTCCGGACAAGAAGAGGAAGACTGCGGAGGAGCTGGTGGAGGAGGTGCGGCTGGACGTGGAGCACCAGAGGAAGTGCGTGGAGGAATTTGCGGGCACACGAGGCGACAAGCAGTACCTCTACCTCGACGAGATGCTGACAAGAGACCTCATTAAGCTGGATAACATTTCCCCGGACGGAAACGAGGAACTGAGGAAGGCCAGAAGGGCGGTCATCGTTGCTATCAACGGATGCATCCAAGCGCTGGAGCAGAAGGTATCTAATGCGGAGCATGGTGGTGGCAGCATCGTGGAAATGGCAGAGGCCACGGGGCAGGAAGGAAACGAAGGAGTAGAGGGTGGCCAACAGCAGCAGTTGCCGACCGAAGAAATGGACGTGAGCAAAACCACGGAGGAAGAGCCGGCGGCCGATCCTCCCGCAGAACCCCAAAGCGAGACGCCGGCGGTCGAGACCGTAGCCGCGGAGGATCGGCAGCAGAGTACCGAAGAAGTGCCTACGAAGGAAGATGCGGATCAACCGCAGCAGCAGTCGGAGGAAGCGGCCATGGAAACGGAAGTGAGCGTCGCAGCGCCGACGACCGTGGAAACGAACGTTTGAATTTGACGCTTTCCAGAGGACTCGAATCGAACTCTCGGCCGGGTTTCGCGGTTTGCGGCTTTAAAAAGCCTCCGACGCATAATCAAGCCGAATCTCGGTCCTTTTCTGGCATGTCCAGGTGGCGATATTGTGATTCGATGACCAAAGTTGCCTGCGCTCTATCGAAAGTTAACGCTTCTCTTAAATCTCGCAGAGAATATTAAGGGAAACTTTACCGCGCGTCAAAGTGTCTTAAAATGGAGAAATTACGAAGTTTTGTCGATACGAAATTCTTAAAATACAGTAGAACCCGCTTAACAAGTATTCAGAGTATCGATCTAACGAAATGTCGATAAAACTGCAGAAAGACTCTGTAATTCGCTAGAATTTATTTGAAAAGTGGAAATTAATCGCAACTTTGACAGTAGCGGAAGTTGAGAAATGATTGTTTATTTCCATAACTTTGCGGTCAAAAGAATAATAATGTAAAAGGAATGACCGGACAAAGGCACAAGTAGAATTTCAAAATCACCGAAGGTTAGATTGGGTTAGGTGAAATTTCCGTTTGTTTAACGTAGAAGTTTGAACCGTACTACTTTTACTAATAAGTTTTCAAGCGCTTAAGGTGGTTCACAACCCTAAACAAAGAGATTAAATAAAAATAAAAATTGTTTAAAATTCTCGTGCTGCCACCTGTTGGCAGCGTGTGCAAATTAACGAACATTTTTCATACTTGTTTATTAATTTTAAAAAGATCTACCATTTCAAAGTGAAAGACGACATCATCATACGCTTGCTGATTTATCAAGCTTTTTTAAACAATTTTAATTTAATCTCTTTTTGTTTGGCTGTGATTGTGTTTTAAAATTTCACCCATTGAAAGTGATAGGGTTGTGATCCAGCTTAAAAAACGCTGGTCCCTCGGGGAAGACTTCTTAACAGGGTTCTACTGTAATCGAAATTTGCGAGCTCGGGAATATGTTTCTCTCTTTAATCTTAGTCTCTAAATCGCAAAAAAAACCGGGGAAACAGAAACGTCGTTTTGCTCGGGACGTCTCGTCGGACGTTTGTTTTGTAAATGTTATTATTTTACTCTTCTTATTGTTATTGTCGTTGATGTTACGTGTAATGTCGTTGCGCAACTTCTTATTCTTCTTACACCAGTTGGAGTGAAATAAAGCTTCTTCATGATTAATACTCGATGTGACTTTTTTAGTGTTTCAGGCCGATGAAAGATTGAAAGCGCGAAAGAAAAGAGGTTAAAAGCAAAACGGGCGAGGTTAGAAAAAGAGAAGAAATGCTCGATTTAGACCATCTTTGTAAAGTAGATGAAAGGTGAGCAAATTTAAATCGCCATCGTCTTAAACTTTGTGAGTAAATCTTCGATCTAATCCCGCAGGACGTTAACCAGGTTTCGATTCCCCGAAAGTGATGGCAAAAGTAAGTCGACTTCAAAGTTGAAAATGCAAGAAATGTTTTTATTTTTAAGAAAATCAAAGATGAAAATCACAACTCGAGGTAACTTTATTCCCAATTCTGCATTATTTTGTCAAAATCGGATGAACTGATGAACGGCAGATCCACACTCCTAATCGAGAGAGATAGAGAGGGGAGATTTAATAATAAATTTAACCAATACGAGAGTTTTGCAGGATTTAACTTGCCTTATCATGAACTCCCCGCAGTAAGGGCACTCGGAGGCCAAGATGGCGTCCAGCTCTGCCTAAAGAAAAAAGTTACTTCCGCGTTATCGAAGTTCAATCGAATTGCTTCGACGTCCAGATTTTCACTCACCTTGGCGTCTTCCCTGGAGCAGGATGCGGGCGCGGAACCCGGATCTTCCCTGCCGAAACCGCTGAGCTGCTTCTGGATCTCTTCCACGCGCAGCTTTCTGGTGGCGCTCAAGTGCGGCAAAATCTGGAAACGGAGATTGCGGATTAGAAGAGTCCGTAGCGCAAAAAGGACCGCTCGGAAACTACTAACCTCGGCGACGAGACACTCCACGTGGAACATGTGGCGGCAAGGAAAGGCGTAGAAGGAACATGTCAGGACCGGATAACCGCATGATACGCACTTGTTCTGGGAGCAAACCAACGTGTACCTGAGGGGGAAAAGTGTAGAGAAGTTAGGCGGATGAAAGGTGAGAATCTTTTCAAATCTTTGACTTCCCAAAAATCCAGAATATCTTACTTGTTTCTGAAACTCCGCGTCTCCGCTCTTATTTCCTTGGTGCTCTGCGTGGCTTCTTCCATTTCGTCTTTCAAGCCCTCGATGTGCTGGTTGTATTCCAGCAACGACTGACAGATGGCGTCCTATGTGTGCGAAACGTGTCGTTAACGATCCGTCATTCCGGATAAAGATGGCCTAACGAGAGGACTCTTACCTTAAAGTGATCGATGGTGACGAAGTTGGGGAAAAACGGCAAAATGTCTTCGATCTTGATCAGGTCGCACTGCTGCAGAAACTCCATGGCTCGACGGATGTCGTTCTCCTCTTTGACGACGTGGTGAGCTGCGGAAGGAAAGGACCCAGAAAAAAAAATGGCATCAAAACCCTTTCCGGACACCCTTAAAGAACGCTATCGAACATCGCGAGCGGTGTTATCCTCGCCTATTTTGAGCCAGAGCTTCTTGCGCAAGTCCTCGTTTTCTTCGGGACGATCGGCGTACTGCTTGGCTTTGTCCACGTCGAACTTGAGGGCCAAGTCCACGGCCTCTTCGTAAAGTCCCATCACTGCGTAGATATGGACGCAGGCGCTTTCCAACTTGCACTCGGAGCACACCCTCAGCGCGTACTCCAGGTCGTAGCTGACAGTGGCGGGATCCTGAAAAGCAAGTACGAAAGTGCCCTGAGCATCGGAACCGCTAACGCTTTTCCTGAACTGAACTTTAGCTCCTCACCTGTCCTTGGGCATTCAAGTACGTCTCCAACTTCTCCGGTGAGCTTTTGGCGTAGAGCGACAACAAGTAGTTGTGGATGGTCCTTTCCTTGTTGTCGAGGCAGCGGACGCAGAAGTCCAGGTAGCGAATGGCTTCGTTGCGCTCCGGAGACTGAAAAAGAAAAATATTGGATGTCGAAAAGAGACAGGAGCCCAAGAGCGTCTATTTGGAAAACTAGCCCACCTTCCCCCGGTTGTGGTTGTAGTGGACGAGGGCGGGGATCAACCGCGAAGGATCCAGCTTGCGGGCGAAGGCGATGCAAGCGTCCACGGTCTCGGCAGGAATGAACTGCATGAGGAGAGGACAGAACTGGTAGAAGAGATCCACACGCTTCTGCGAAAAGACAAGAAACATAAGTGTCGATGACATCCTCTCGATGGACGGCGGAGATCCGACAACGGACATCTTACCTGCTTCTGCAAGACGCTCAAGGCTTCCTTGTAGTTGCCGTTGTGAATGTGGAACTGGACGACCCGCTCGAAATCTAAAAGATCGAAGTTAGAAAGCCGAAGACTAGACTCTGGGGTGCTCCCAATCTTCGTGGGTAGTCTGCCTTAGCCCATGAAGATTGGGAGCTTGTGGTGTGGCCATGTCCTTACCCTTCATGACCACGGCCAAGCCAACGAGGGCGTCCTGATTGCCGTGGCTGGACATCAAGTCGTAGATTGTGTTGCAGTTGTTGGTGGCGCATTCCTTGACCGTTGGAAGGGCCAAGAAGGCGTGGAACTCCTGCTTGAGCTTCTGGTAGGGCGGTGTGCCACGCTGGCTGCCGTCCCGCAGCTCTCCGAGGTGATTCAGGTACAGCTCCACCAGCCACGTGACTATCATCGTCGTCTGGGTCTTGTCCTAAACACGGATAAGCGTGTGAAACTTTCCTTGTCCTGCAAAAGAACCCTGCGAGCGTTTTGGCCTTTACCTGAGGTCTGAGACTGGCCAGCTTCTGCGAGAGGAAGATCTTCAGACCGTTCTTCTGCTCCGCCTGCAGGAACTTGAGCGCGACTTCCTCGAACGAGACGTGGGTCTTGGCGTAAGTCGCGGCACTGTCTTCGTAGCTGAAAGAAGAAGAGGACCTTTTAGATTCTTCGGAAGACTCGGCGCAGTTAGAGAGAAAAGACGATCCAATACTCAACAGTTTACGGACGAAGAGGTCCTCTGCCTGTTTGGTCAGCACCACGTCCAGATTGGACAGGTCGTCTTGACAGTATTCTTTGGCCGCGTCGTAGTCGCCTTTATTCAGGAAGACCTGCCAGACGTGCCTGAAGACGAGAGGAAAAAAGTTCTGGAGGATGAAAGGACCTCGTAGAGAAACACGGATGGAATCTCACCTGGCTTCCCTCGTGACGTTATATCTGTAGACCGCATATTCGGAACAGGCCCATATGGTTCCGGTGACGGGGTCTTTGATCAGCTGGACCATGTTGCCGTAAGTCTGTAGTGGGAAAAAAAAACATGAGTCCACTCTACAACGACGGAACCGGACGAAAAGACCCACCTCCGTGAAGACGTCGTCCATGATCAGTTGGTCGCTCAGGATGCAAAGACCTTTGACCCTGTCTCGATAAAGAACTAAGACGTGGAACTCCGTGAGGACTATGGCCAACGGAACGCTCTCGGAGTCTTTGCCTTTCGGATAGTTGACCAGCTTGGCCTCGGAAGTGACGGTGTCCACGCCTGCCTGCCCGCTGTAGTCCATGCCGTAGCACATGATGCCGACGCCTGCAAGAGGGGAACGAGTCGGAGCGATCAGAGGGATCTTGCTAGCAAAGGGCCGATTGTCTCACCGGTCATCCATGCCAGAGATTTCGGCAGTTCCCACGGCTTGGGGTAAAAGAACCGTAGATGACTGTACGGAAGGGCGCTCGGGATGTCTTGAAAGCGGACTGAAAAGAAAATGACAGAACTCTTGAGAAGATGCCCCAAGACGCGAGCGAAAACGAAAAGTAATACCGGGAATGTCGGGATAGTTGTTGAAGACGTGGACCATGACGGGATGATCGGCGAAAGACGGCACCGTTCCCAAGAACTGGTAAAGACGCCTGATGGAGAAAAGAAGAAACCATGACGGCCACCGTGGATTTCGTGGCGCTACGAGAGCAAAAAGGTCCTTACGTGGGCGTTGTGACGATCACGAAGCATTTGTTCCCTGGGAGGACGTGGTACTCGAGACCCGTGACGGACGTGGGTTCGTCTTTGCCCAAATTGAATAGCTGAAACGTACGGAGAAGCTTAAATGCCCTTTCCTGTCTGGGACGTTCTATCATCGGAACTATTACTACGGACAAGACTTTGAAAAGAGGCCCTTTACGTAAGAATGCCGCACCTGCTTCCAATACTGCTCCGGGTTTGTGTTCAACGTTAGCGAGCGGTCCTCGATGGCGTTCAACGACGTCTCGAAGATGAGGCCCTTGTTCGTCCCCACCAGGATTGCTCCGGTGCCGGTTTCGGTTCCAGTCTGGTGATTCCAAGCCACGGCGTTGATGACGTGCGTCTGCAAGCAACGAGGACGGGTTGAAGAGGTTTAAGGACCTAGGTGTTTTCTCGCACACTTACCTTGAGCTTAGTGGCGGACTTTGGCTTCTTGCTCTTGCGGTTGAGATAGAAGACGTCTACGGGAGCGTCGCCGTCCCTGCTCACCACGTTCACCAGAAGGTGGTTGCCGGTGACGTCCAAGAACAGCCTGCGGACCTTGGACTGAGGAGACTGATCGCCCAGGTGACGCGTAAGGTCCACTTCTGTAACGACCGAAGACCAGGGTTAATGTGCTCTACTCTCAGGTTTTCTCTGTGCATTTCTCTACTCTCCGCTTTCCGCTCTGCTCTCCTCTCCACTTTCCTCTCCTCTCGGCTTTTCTCTACTCTTCACTTTCCTCCGTGCTCTTTGCTCTACTCTCAGGTTTTCTGTGCTTTTCTCTACTCTCCGCTTTCCACTCTGCTCTACTCTCTCCGCACTTCATTTTCCTCTCCTCTCCACTTTCCTCTCTTTGGTCTACTCTCAGTTTTTGTTCTACTCTCAGCTTTTCTTTACTCTTCACTTTCCTCAGTGCTCTTTGCTCTACTCTGTTTTTCTCTGTGCTTTTCTCTCTTCTCCACTTTCCTCTCTTTGTTCTACTCTCAGCTTTTCTCTACTCTTCACTTTCATCTGTGCTCTTTGCTCTACTCTGTTTTTCTCTGTGCTTTTCTCTACTC
The DNA here is from genome assembly GCA_034696685.1 of Julus scandinavius. Classification (NCBI taxonomy): domain Eukaryota; kingdom Metazoa; phylum Arthropoda; class Diplopoda; order Julida; family Julidae; genus Julus; species Julus scandinavius. Next base: position 9,955 of record JAQGAE010000379.1, on the reverse strand, counting down.
TCCGCTCTCTGCTCTGCTCTACTCTCCTCTCCGCACTTCATTTTTCTCTACTCTCCATTTTTCTTTCTTTTCCCTTATCTCAGGTTTTCTCTGGCATTTCTCTACTCTCCGCTTTCTGCTCTCCTCTACTCTACACTTTCCTCTCTTTGTTCTACTCTCAGCTTTTCTTTGCTCTTCACTTTCCTCTGTGCTCTTTGCTCTACTCTTAGGTTTTCTCTGTGCTTTTCTCTACTCTCTGCTCTACTCTCCTCTCCGCACTTCATTTTCCTCTCAGGTTTTCTCTGTGCTTTTCTCTACTCTCCTCTCCGCACTTCATTTTCCTCTCAGAGCACTCTACTCTCAGGTTTTCTCTGTGCTTTTCTCTACTCTCTGCTCTACTCTCCTCTCCGCACTTCATTTCTCTCAGTGCTCTACTCTCAGGTTTTCTCTCTGTGCTCTACTCTCCGCCTCAGTATGTCCTTAGCCCTAAGTCAGACCCCCAGCATTGCCGAGGACCGCTTGAAGAGGATCTCACCGTCCATGGGCTCCTCCGGCCTGCCGATGTCCAGCCTGCGGACGCACTTGTTGGCCGTGGCCAGAGCCAACTGGTTGTTGCTGACCATTAGGGCCACGATGGGCGATGGGGTCCTAGAGCAAGGAAAAGAAAGCGTAAGTCGAGGGGGCTTGATGCCGAACACCTCAAACGGCAGATCGACGCGTTGGGGCCATACTTGAAATTGATCCTCCGCTTGCTGAAGATGGGCTCCTGGTCCTGAGCGGCCAACGGCAAAATCCGGGAAATGGACTGAAACGGAAATACGGGTAGAAATTCGTTAAAAGGGGCCTTTTCCGTGAAAATGAAGGGACCCACTCCCCGGAACAAGTTTCCACACTGATGAAGGGGGTCTCCAGAGTGCCTAGGACCTCTAGTTGTCGGCTTACTTAATCTTTACAGAAAATTCGGCCCTGCTTATTTAGTTTTGGGACGTAATGTTAACGCCGAATGGCCCTTAGCCTCTTGGAGTATTCTTAAAGCTAGTACCCCACACCCCTTGGTCACAATTGCCACAAAAAACAAACAACCCACCCCCCTAGGTGTGACATAATTTTTGAATGGCCCTTTTAAGTGCCTAGGGGCCCTATAGTCTTTACGGATAATCCGAGACTTTTTGGGTCCATTTTTGACGAACAATGGCAACTGCCAACTAGTCCTTTTAAGTTATTATCGGGGCCCTAAGTGCCTAGGGCTCTATCGTCTTTACGGATAATCCGAGACTTTGGTCCGTATTATTGACCAATAGGAATGGACCTTACTCAGAATGACGTCACTCGATAGGGAGGACGTCACGTGACATTATATTCCTATGACCGAGCACGTGATGTGACGTAAGGGCTCTGTTATGAATGGTTTCTGGGTCCTAAAACGAATTTAAAATAGGCACAAAATGCAGCTTACCCTTTCTGGAAGCGGCTGGCAATTGGCGGTGATCAAATCGGCCGACTTCTGAGCCGCCTGCTCGTACTGCTCGAATAACGAAGCCATTTTTCAAGCACAGTTTCAACTAGAAAACAACTGAAATCACGTCGAAATTAAACGAAACATCATCGTGGCAGAACAGCGAATCGAACGAACACTACGGAAAATTCCGATTCTATGCAGACGCCCTTTCGAAATGTTTACGCGATTCAGCGATAGATGGCGACACGGAGGTTGGCGCGTGCGAGCCACTTCTTTTAGCACGTGATTCGTCTCGGCTTACACGCCGAGAGAGGAGGACGAATAAGCCATTTGTCGACTGGACGTAAGCCGAGAGCCGTGGGAATCGAATGTACGCTTTATCGGGACATGGTTCAATTTGTCCCGATTAAACGGCGTCCCAAATAACACCAGGCCGCGATTGGTCCGCAGGTGTGCCGCTGAAGCTTGAAGGACTTGGAGGTATGTGACATGTTTGGACTCGTGTGTGACTTTTATTGCCTCGTATGTGACATTTTTGACTATGTATGGTCTAGAGTGTGACATGTATGACCATGTATGGACAATATTTAGCCAAAGATTGGCCATATATGTCCAATTTCTTATCTAGTCACATGTGTATTGTATGTATGATTTTTTTCAACCAGGATTTATTGAGTGTGCCCCGACAAGTTCAGACCAGTGACGAAGGCACAAAAACGTGACAAAATAGTGAAAATACTTAAAATGGGACAAAAATTGCATTTTTACATAGAAATGCCATGTTTTTATAGATTTGAAACGCATTGTTCCCGTTGGGAACGCAGAGATATAGAGCAGGGTGGTTTTTTTTTAATTCTTTTTTTCGATAACTTCATTACGAAGCGGTCTGGATTGCTGCTCCCATTTCGATGACGTTGAAACATGTAATTGTGCTACTACGAGTACCAATGAGTATATAGTAAGTTTGACTGATTACGAAAGTACATGTTATTAACTCGTCCTATTTGATTACAATTAACGGGATTAAAACAAGGCGAGGACTCAAGAGCCACAACCGTACATGTACTCGTGTACTGTTCACGAAAAATTACGGTAATGTGACTGCATTAATAATTCAATTCAACTCGTTACCCTACAGTCAGCAAATAAATGCCCTGTGGTAACTGGGGCTCGTACCCAATCATTTCAGGAGAATGCTCCCCTAAGTCAGTAGCGACTTGGACATCATTGTTAGATTGAATTTTTACTAAATCAGGAGAATCTCCAGGAGGGCTATTCCATCGTCTAATCACACGCAAAAAAGGACCAATAGTAAGCATCCGTCTCGGGGCACGAATCTCGGTCGGCGGATTCGAGTGATTATGTCTATTCCTATAGCGGTCATTTAGCGTTAATATATTTGAATTACGAGAAAGATTTAAACGTTCGAATAACCCCGTAGATAACTTTTTTGCGACTGGACCTCAATGTGTCCCAATTTAGGGAGTTGAGCATTTCTGTCACACTCGCGGAATGTCGGTAACTGCCCTTAACAGATCTGGCTGGCCTATGCTGGACCATCTCTATATCCTGAATATGAACCATCCTGCGAGGGTTACAAACAGAAGCGCAATATTCCAACATCGGGCGAACCAGAGTTGCGTAGACAGTTTTCGCTACATTTTCCGCACATTGTCGAAATACGCGTTGAATGAATCTATGGCCTTGGTTTGCCACACCAACAGTTTTTGTGAAATGGTGATTTCGAGAGAGTACTCTGGTTTGGCGAGTTTTCCGTTTACGAGAGAAACGCACCACCGCGCATTTCCCCTTTTTTAACTTCTCAACTGCCATTCATCGCATCATGAAGCCAGTACAACGAGATCGCCCCTTATTTAGTTGAAAAACCTCTGCCTTCGTCCACTTCATCATATACATTGGAATCATCCGCAAAAAGTAATGAATTACTAGACAGCGACTTAAGCCTTGGCTGCTACTAAGCCCCTCCTTCTGATCCCTAAACCACTCCTCCTTTTCCCCCTAAGCCACTCCTCATTCTGCCCCTAAGCTGCACCTCCTTTTCCCCTCTAAGCCACTCCTCCTTATGACCCCCTAAGCCATTCCTCCTTTTGCCCCTAAGCCATTCCTCCTTCTGCCCCTAAGCCACATCTCCTTATGACCCCCTAAGCCATTCCTCCTCCTACCCCTAAGCCACTCCTCCTTCTGACCCCCTAAGCTCCCACTTATGACCCCTAATCCACTCCTCCTTCTGCCCCTAAGCTCCACCTTCTGACCCCTAAGCCATTCCTCCTTCTGACCCCCTAAGCCATTCCTCCTTCTGCCCCTAAGCCCCACCTTCTGACCCCTAAGCCATTCCTCCTTCTGACCCCCTAAGCCATTCCTCCGTCTGCCCCTAAGCTCCACCTTCTGCCCCCTAAGCCACTCCTTCTGACCCCTCAGGGCGTTCACTCGCCTGACCTTTGACCCCGTGCGTACAACGAGGCCCTTTTCCGTTCCCTCGTTTGGACCGCGCTCATTCTGATGGAACGATCGATCGGCTCGAAGACAGGAAGGGGAGGTTCATCCACCCTTCATCATCATCATCATCCGCGTATGACGTCACTTACTACTCGTACGAATCCTTCATTTCTACTCTGGATCTCGGATCGGGCGGAAGCACCAAAAACAAGAAGAAGGAAAGAAGGGCACGAGGACCGAGTGTTTTTTTATTTTTGCTTCTTCTCGACATGAAATTAGCCCTAGGAAGCTGAATTTCTTAAAGGGCGCTTCTTCACATCGTTCGTTAAGCGATTATTATTATTTCCATGTTTATGTAAACATCTGGATTTCGGGAATCAGGATCATCTAAATAGAGGTTCGTAATGGAGTTCAACGCCTTCTGGCGGTCTACGAGCTTTTAGCATTATGAAAATCGAACGCACGAGATATCAAAAATAAAAATGGGCGCGGCCATCGTGGAAATGGAACTGCTAAAGGCGCGTACGCCGCCAGGGGGCGCTTGCTCGCATATATACTCTACACACTACACTGCACTACACCAGTACACTACACTGAAATACAATCCTATTCGCCAACATCACATCTGTGGTACATTACCTCGTACTACACTATACTGAACTGAACCACATCATGTAGTACTGCACTACACTACATTACACTACACTATACTACACTACACCACACCACACTGAACTACATCATGTTGTACAACGAGGAACTATACTAAACTACACTACACTATACTATACTATACTACACTAAACTAAACTACACTACACTACACTATACTATACTATACTAAACTACACTACACTACACTATACTATACTATACTATACTATACTATACTATACTACACCACACTGAACTGAACTACATCATGTTATACTATGCACTACACTACATTACTCTACACTATACTAAACTACACCACATTGAACGTAAGTGCATCATGTTATACTATGCACTACACTATACTACACTGAACTAAATCGCGTCATACTGTATGCTACAAACAATACACTGCACTACACTAAGCCATGTTATACTGTATACTCGACCAAGATACACTACACTAAATTACACCACGTTATGCTGTGTAATGCACTACATCCTATACCACATTATGCCGTACTACACTACACTGCAGCTACTCTAACCGCACTAATGCACGCTAAAGGCCCATCCGCCAACAGGTGGCGCCTAACCTAAATTTTCTTTCCTCCATGTAGGACCCAAGGTGTGTCATCAGAAGAAGAGGAGGATTAAGAAGAAGTTAGGATGAGCCGTTTGTTGTGAGGCCCTTTGCCCACCTCTCCCCCTCGTTCGTTTCGGCCCATCGCCCTCTGGGGGGGATGTGCGGCGACGCCCGCTCCACCTGGCGTCAGGCCGTGTACCTAACGGTGGCCGGGGTCTTAGTGTGCCTGGGGGTCCTAATCTCGGCCCAGGGCCTCCACGAGTCCCTCTCCAGCACGTCGTACTCCTACGAAGACCCTTGGATCAACATCGGTGGATTGGGCCAGATATGGGTCCTGGGGCCCACCTTCATCTTGTGCGGCATCGTCGTCGGCGTCGCCGCCCTTCTCATGCGGAGAAGGGCCGTCGAAAAGGTAAGAAAACGTCATTCATTCCTAAATGGTGGCCATGCTTCTTAGGGGTGATCCATAAATTATATGTCACACTCTTTTGCCTCTTTTTAAACACCCTCCACCCCTTTGTCACAAATTTCACTACACCCCATCCATAATGATGTCACAACCCGTCGATTACATCTCCCCCTTCCTCCCTCAATTATATTTTAATAATTCTTTAAGTCACTACAGGACCAACATCTTTTTTCCCGACTGCTATTCAAAATTTCAAATGTTAAAAAAAAAAAAAAAATTACCGCATATTTTTACCATTTGAAATAAATTTTGATTGTGTGATGTCACATTACCGAACCCCCCCCCACCCCTTGGTCACAATTGTCACAAAAAACAAACAACCCACCCCCCTAGGTGTGACATAATGTTTGAATGGCCTCTTATGTGTGATTGCCCGCCTTCGAGGGGGTCATTCTCACAAAACTCTACTCATTATGAGTATACATGCAGTGCAATCATACTCCATGCTACCAGTCGAGTAATCATACCATATGAGTATTGGGCAAATTGTACTCATTATTATGAGTACAGGGGAGTCGTACTTCATAGTACCATAGAGTACATTGGAATCATTCTCCATAGTACCAGTTGAGTGCATGTCATCGGTAATCGTATAATACGAGTACTGGGCAAACTGTACTCATTATGAGTACAGTTGGAGTACCAGTCGAGTACGTGTCATCAGTAATCATACCATACGAGAATTGCGCAAATTGTGCTCATTATTATGAGTACAGGGGAGTCGTACTTCATAGTACCATAGAGTATACATTGGAATTATTTTCAACAGTACCAGTTGAGTGCATGTCATCGGTAATCGTATATTACGAGTACTGGGCAAACTGTTCTCATTATGAGTACAGTTGGAGTACATGCCATCAGTAATCGACAAAACCTTAATAATCGAAAGGTAAAAAGTACACGAGTACATCGAATAATGAAATCGGGAAGTATAATTTGAGATTCTATACCGAATTGCGAGTGCATCGTACTCGTACTTCCTGAACTAAACTAAGCTAACCCGAGTTCGAGTCGGCCTTTTGCCCGTTGTTTGTTCTATTGATTTGCGTGTTTTTCCCGTCTTTCGTCAGTTTGCTTTTCTCTCTTTTGCCTCTTTTTATTGATTTTCACTGGCTTTTATTGATTTCTCCTTTTGCTTAGTAGCTTATTAAATCTCGTCGACCTCGCGCAACCACATTTTATGCCGCTCTATCTCTCTCTACTCAACATCTTTTACTACGTTCGTGTATTAAAACGATAAAATATAGTTCACACACACACAAAAAACCGCATTTTAGAGATTTCAACGAATGCTTTTATTTTTAGGAAAATTCACAAAAACCAGAAGGGGGTCCGGACAGCATGGGGTAAGTCTACTTCAACTTTAACCTTAGGTCCTCTAACAATACCTAGTTCGACCTTAGGTCCTTTGACAGCACCTCCTAGTTCAATTCTGACCTTTAACCTATGCTTTACCCTCAGGTCCTTTGACATTATCTAGTAGTTCAAACCCTGACCTTTTACCTTGACCTTATAACTTATTTTACCATTAGGTCCTTTGACGGATATTTTCATGTCTATATCCTTCTAACGTGCACAGGTATTATCCGGCGGATTCGGAAGATTCCCCCGAAAAGCAAGCTGTGCCGATGGAGCCCATCATTTGTATCTTGTAACCCTTGACCCCGAGTAGACCTTTGACCCTTCGCCCTTAAAAAACCCTTCCGGATCTTCCACGAAAAATGTGTAACCATGCACGATGAAGAAGAAACTGCAGTTGCCATTTATAAAAAGTATCCTCTTATCGTTGGGGAATTATATTAATAACACGTCAGATATATTTAATATCGAAAATAACTTTCTATTAATTCGTCAAATTTGTGAAAAAATTTTCCAAAAATAAAAAAGCCTCTCGTATACACGATTTGCCTCCGCCATTTTTTCTTTTCGAACGCGCCGCGCGTGCTAGCCTCGACGTCACTTCCGCATCTCGGCGCGTGCTGGCTTTGACGTCACTTCCGCATCTCGGCGTGTGCCGAACCGGGTGACGTCACTTCCGCAACTCGGCGCGTGCTACCCTTGACGTATTCGGCGCGTGAGGTCCCTGAGAACCTTATTGTATTCTTTTTAAATTTTGAATGTTTCAAAAATTGTCCATTTGAGCAGATTCTTCGTTTTTAAAAAGGTAAGTGAAATTTGAATTTCTTTGACATTTGCTTCGTCTTCTTTGTTTCGTCTCACGCTATTAGTGTTTCGCAACTTTTGATGTGTTCGTTCATCCGTGGCTTTTATACTATATCTTCGACCTTAAGCCTACTTCGGTTCCCTCTCATCTTTTATGGAATTGGGATTTTTGCCTATGTTTCTCGTGATTTTAATTCATTTTTATAACCATTTTTATGATGTACGGACGATAAAACTCATCGATTTAAAGGAGAACGCTGCCTATTAACGCCCACCTTAACTGCAGAGTCGTACTTTTCGAGTAAAGTTCTTGGTGGGGAAATATGCTGCTGGCTGCATGAAGGTATACATGTCAAAACAACTCTTTATAAACATTTCTTGGAAATATTGTAAAAGAATGTTAATTTAAAGGTCGATTACGTAATTACAAGGTCAAAATATCGTAGTTTTCATATCTTATGGAGACCTTTGTTTAACTATCTACCTTGAGTCTTAGTGGATTCCAAAAATTTACTTTTGCTAGTTTTGAAAATCAGATTAAAATTGGCAGAAACTCAAGTTTTAGTCAGTCTCAAAATTGCTCATGTCTGGTTTACAACATTAGTGACCTATAGTTTCCATGAATATTCATTCCCCTGTATAATGAATGTTGTATTTATGAATCACTATATTGACCTGTTTTGACAAAAGTTGTTTTAGTTTATGCACATGAGAAGAAAGTTTGACTAAATTAGCGAAAATGCAAAATGGGTGACGCTAGAAAAATAACCGTAATTTAGAAAATCCGGTTGCTAGTGCTTTCGGAAGTCACCGCACTACAACTGAAGAGCGAGGTTTTAAAACCGAAAGGTCCAAACACATAACGCGGTTAACACCGATGTTTACGATCGGCAAATCCAGGTCCTTCTTTGTTGAGGCCCTTCAATACATCTCTCGCTTCTTGTCCGCAGTTTGCATCTATTGCGGTCAAATCCACATCCACACGTATCAGAAAAGACTAGAAGACAACATGTCAGCCTGCGAAGTCGGAGCCGTGGTGCTGGACTGCGGGTCTGGATCAATGCGTGGAGGATTCGCAGGAGAGGACCATCCTGTGGTAGTGCTGGAGAGCTTGGTTGGGCGCACCAGGCCCCAGAATCGCCTTCTGCCAGCTCAGCTCGGGACCTCCTGCTTCGTGGGCCAACGTCTTCAGGAGCTGCGGGGCCTCTTGGAAGTCCACAGCCCCGTTGAGCACGGCGTTATTGCCCGCTGGAGCGACGCCGAACGTCTGTGGAGCTACGCCCTGTCCGAGATGAATGCGGTGCCGGAGGAAAGCCACATCCTGCTTACGGAGTCGCCCCTCAATCCGCGTGCTAACCGCGCCCACTCTGTGGAGCTCCTGCTCGAGTCTTTCGGGGCTCGTGGCGTCCACCTGGCCTCCCAACCCGTGCTGGCCCTTTATGCCTCTGGACGCACCTCCGGCTTGGTGCTGGACTGCGGCGATGGTGTCACCCACTGGGTACCGGTGGTCGAGGGTTACGCCCTACCCCACGGTATCGCACGCATGGGATACGCGGGGAGTGATCTGGACGAACACCTGGCGGCGCTCATGGCGAGGAGCGGGTTCCTGTTTGCAACAGAGGGAGACATGCGGGTCGTCAGGGAGATCAAGGTAAGACGCTTTCTGGTTAGTTTTACCCTGCTGATGAATCGTTACTAAGATAGTAATCTTGTCTTGGCATCAATGCAATTTGATACTTTAACTCTCAATTGTAAATAAGCTGCCCAAACATGTGGCAATTGGCTAGCCTCTTTGGGACCATTGCCAAATTCCTGAAAGTGGATTTCAATTACTTCTTTGTTTGACTAAGTGCTTGGCAAATTTTTTCCCTACTGGTCAAAGGGTATGAATATTTGCTTTAGTGAAAAGTTAAACATGTGTTTGGCATGAACTTGTGTATTTTGGGAGTTACAGTTTCTGCCTAGCTCTCGACAGCTGCTCTCAAAATCCAAACATGGTTCATATTTTGCGATGCTATCATAGTGGCCAGGGTTTGTGTGTCCACAACCCGATAACATTCGGACAATGGCACTTCGTTTGCTCATGCTACTCTCATAGGTGTGTTCATTGGCGAGAGCATCTCGAGTTTCAGATTATTTTATTATTTATTGCTTTTAAGCCATATTTCGGTAAATTTCACCAAATACC
>JAQGAE010000378.1:0-39107 GCA_034696685.1 Julus scandinavius | reverse complement strand
GAGGGCAAACTTTTTTTGCATATGTGTGTAAATACTTGTATATACGTACATGTACGTCTTGGTGGAGAGCCGGCTTATCACTTTCAATGGGTGAAATTTTAAAACCTGCTCACAGCCATGAAATTTGGAATGATTTAATAGCTTTCAACCTGTACATTTAAGATTTGACCAATGAGACACTGAGACACTCATTAGGAATCGGGAGACCCAGGTTGGATTATGGACCTGTGGGGTTTCGCAATTGTTCATGCCTGTTTCCAAGCGAAATTCCAGAATAGTTACTACAAAAATTTGTTGTATAATGCAGGTTTTCCCCCCATCAATGTTATGGTTCTCTATAGAATTTAATGAATTTGTACCTCTAGACAAACTTTTACACGTAATGCAAAATAGATGGCGCTGGCATTTGTAAGGGCCAAGCTCATTCCATCGACCGAAATGAGGTTAAAGAGCATTCTACTTGTAGTCGTTGCCAACTGGGTTCTTGATTTTATTTCGTTGGATGCGCTATAAGGGCTTCGATCGGATTCTTCCCGCCTCTGCCGCAACTTTCAATGGATCTCGGAGAGCAACGTCCCCCAAGGTTACGGAACTCTAAATGCCGTACTTCCCTCGGCAGTTCCACTTAGATGCCTCCACCAACGCTGGTTCCTCACGCCAGGAGACGCTACCCGTCCTTGCTGGATTCTCCCGTCATAAAAGCGTTTCTGTGGACGTCTCCAGATTCAAATCGGTCGGAATGCCGCGTCCGGTGTGCTCGGGAACGGGGTCGCTCCAGCAGGCCAGGCGCCCTCCCCACAGGGGCAGGGAGGTGGACAGCAAGAAAAGCAAAAGGCCGGCGGATACGGGTATGCCCGCCGCCCTAGTCTACGTCATCCCCGCCATCGTCTCGGTCCTCTGTTACCTGAATTCTCTGCATGGAGATTTTGTGCACGACGACATCATGGCAGTGACCACCAACAGAGACGTGCTGGCCAAAACTTCCCTCATCGACCTCTTCCGCAACGACTTCTGGGGCAAAGCCATGAGTGACAACACCAGTCACAAATCCTACAGACCGCTCACCATCCTCACGTTCAGGTAGGAAGGAACATCATCATACCATGTTTTTTTGTGCAAAAACAATGTGTTGATATTGGTCTTGTTCTGGTTCAACATCCCCTGGTGGTGTTATGGGCTTTTAAGATTTTTGGTTTTCAAAATGGCCGCGCCCTAAAGCCCGTGGAATTGGCCATTTTTTGCGTGACGTGATGCTAAAAGCATAGCAGCACGTGTAGATGAGATAAAAGCTTGTACACCACTAGGGGGAGCCATTATTTAGCTATCGAAGATTTTTGATTTTTCGAGCATGGTCAAGCCAAATGTGAGGATAATCACCATTCCAATTCGTAAAGAAATAACAACCTTCAATGAAAGCATTCCAATGGAATTTTGAAAGAAGTTATTGGTTTTGTCTTAAAATATTGGTTTTCTGGAGACAAATAATGCCCGCTCACAACTATTAACTATCATTTTATTATTTTAAGATATGAATAATGTTCAAAAAATATATACGTGGGGAAATAGGTCATAAGATTTTAAACATATCCTCTAATGTTTAAGGGAGCCCACTTTCCATTGAGCAAAATGACACCCTGGCCTGGACACATTGTGCTAAGCACATGGAAGTAGGACCTACAGTTTAACTTTCTTTCGAAGTACATAACTAAAAAGTGACGTAAATCCAAAGCTAGTACAGTAGGCATTTTAGCATCCATTTGAATTCCGTTAACCTTATGTCTACAGTATGGATGTATCTTGCCAACTTGGCATTTTTGTAATTGGCTTGTTGGAAGCTTATTTGTATTTTAAACCATTTGCAAAGTGCTTAAAATAAAAAACATCGTGAATTGCATAATCCCAATGTAGCACTTACATGTCAGGAACAATTATTTGTAACAAAAAGACAAGAAACATAAAATGTTCTTATATAATTATTCAACGACACATGCATGTATGCAGAATTTGTGCTACCTCATTCAACATTCCGGGATTGTGAATGCCCATTTTGTTGAAGTTAAATCTGACGGTGCCATCAAATGTTCTACAACGTTTCCTATGGATAATGTTTCAGAAAGAGGACATCTTTATTTCTTTTCCCGTCGGCATTGAAGTTAATGTCGCTAGTGACGGATCCTTAAGTTCCTTCTGCAACATTGCCTCTCTCTGTATGCGACGTTGTTAAGAAGAAACCATTGAAGCCGTTAAAATGGGTAGCGCAGATGTCTGAAACAAACCCGTACGTGTTACACGGTCGTCTCTAACTGTTTTAGTTTAGCGGTATTAATTTGGGATTCGTGAAAGATTTATTTTCGTCGGGGACTAAGGAGCTTTATAAGAGGAGCTTTTATCGCGAGATTTTACACGTTGGGCATGGTGCAACGCTATAGATTAGTACGGCGGAATCTCGCATTTGATGAGATTACTTAAGAAGGCACGTTTCGCGTTTTTACAGTCGTAGAACAGACGCGTTACGAGTTCTAAGAGATACCGACTGCTGTGCTTGTCACAGCTTCATGATTCATATTTATTAGTTCAGGCACAAATATTCCACTGAAATATTTAGCCCCAAAAACGAGCACTAAATGACGTCAATTGCAACTTAGCAGAGGATCTAATGCAAATGTAGATACTACAACTAAGGAAGGGAAGGAAATGAGAATGTTGAACCCAACGGATATAAAATGTTGGATCAAATCGATACAATAACTAGTCATATCCTCATTCCAATACTTTTCCTATTATCCGAAAAGGCTTTCCAGTCTTTTCTGTTCCAGAAAGGTTCTGACCTTTGGTGTTGCCCCACTTTCCGTCCTCTTATTACTTCACCTTTAAGCCACATAGAAGTAACTGTAAGTGTGATTAGAAACTCACCAAAAAGTTTTCTAAATCCCATGTCGATTTGTGTGGAGTGGTTTTCTATATATATATATTGAATTGACGACCATTTGCTGCCTGGACGCCTTATTGAAGCTTTGCTTTTGTAACCATGCTCAACAGTGACTTAATTTCCTTATTTGCTATTAGATTAGTAATCAGCGTGTTAAGTTAATTTTTCCAATTGGAGAAAGGGGAATAAGTAAATTAAAAATTTTCAAATGATGAAATTAATGAATGTTATCTTATGCCCATATGAGAAAACGAATATTGTCATACTAAAAAGTTCGGAAAAAAGCCAATTTCCAATCCTATTCATTTAATGCACAGACTCAAAAAGTGAAGAAAATCTAATATTTATTTGCTAAAGGTGCAAAGAATATATTGAGCTTGTCCTAGTCAAGTAAGTTTCTAGAACCCTGTAATACATGTGATTTAAGAGACAAACTTTTACATGAAAGGAGATGCTGTCACATTAACTTATACGATTTTTATTGAATTTAGCATCTATAGTTACGATATATTTTCTTAGAATAGATTCCACTCGCTTTTTTCACATGCAGTATGCACCGAGTGTGATTTCTAAAACTAGTAATTGGATTATTAGCCACTTTCTAAAAGTTAATTTTGAATGCATGCATTATTAATGACATGAATGAAACGAGAATTCTAGCATTAAAATTACTTCATAGCACACGCGTGTGCATCGCGTTTTTGTCTCTTAGACCTACTTTTTACAACAACAAAAAAATCCCGTAATGATATTTCTCCCTAGCATATTGATAAAGGATGTGGCTAACCCATACCTGCAAACAATAAAAATAGAGAATGCGACTCATGAGGAAAAAATCAACATTTAATTATGAATGTGGGTTCTGAAACTACAATGCATTTATGAACAAGCGTATATACCATTTCTCATTACATAAACAGCGCTTTACATTGGCAAAAAAATTCAGAAGTAAGAACTCTTTGGAGAAAGATTAAAAAAAATTCTCAAAGAGTAAATACACAAGTGTTAATGTTTTGTTTGCAATTATTGTAAATGTTCATTCGTGTACAAGAATAAACTCTTGCATATTAATTGACCATTACTGTGTCCTACTTTTGTTAATATAAAAGCATACTTGTAGGTTGTTTTTTGTGATGGTCCAATATATACGACTATCAGCTGAGAATCAGAATAGCAACTATATATGCCAGTCATTGATCAGCAATAGCACGACAAGTTAAAACATTAATTATTCAGGCATGTAATTTGCAGCTTAAACGGCCATAAAGCTTATGCATATCTAAATTGTTGTATAAAAGACTCACGCTCGTTGCAGTCATAAATTTATTGATAACCATGTTTGCTCGATTCGTATCAGCTATTCAAAAAAGCATATAATTAGCGACAACATTTGATATCAAATGTATATATTAGACAGGAAGCCGGCCTACGTCAATAAAAGTCAACTATACCTGCATTATTGGTACAAAATACATTGCATGATGCTTATAAACCTTTTCTTTATGGGTAAAATAGTGTTTTGGGGTAAAACTATAAGTTTCAATATATAGATAAATCATATTGTTTGTAAATTGATGATGTCGCAGTGATGACTTTCCCTTGTGTGCTTCCAGCTAACGAAATGTAAACGAAGCTGTATTTATTAAAGGGCTGGTTTGATGCCCTTTTAGTTATGTATAATAAAAGTTTTCAACCGTGTAAAAAGTTTTAGCCAAGAAAATCTATATTGCACTGGCTAAAATAGATATGTTTTTAATCAATGAAGTGTATATATAAATAGGTTTTTAAATGATGGACATGCTTCAAAATAGCATACATTTTTCATTCGTGCGATGGGGTCACGCCATTTGCCAATCTAAAGTTTGATAGATTTTCCAATGGAATCTATTTTTGTTTCGACATTTTTGAAGGTTTTTTGACGTTTTCAGGTTGTTCCAAAAGTACATTAACGCATCAATATTATAGTTAAGGAATACTTGCAGAATTTGTATCGATTTGTTAAAAAATGAATGATTTTAGCGGATATTATAGTCAATAGTGTCTAACTTCTACTGCATTTAAGGAATTTGTACAACAGTACAAGTTCGTTTGCTCAGGGACACTAATGTACTTAACATATTTGTGTTCGTGCCTTAACTTAAAGGATGTTTCATATGAAAGTTTTTGGTAAATATGCAGTAGTTTGTTGATGCTGCACTTAATGCAACTTCACATAATAAATCGAGCACAATATATGAAATCGTAATGACGATATCGAAACATGTCATTATCGTTGTTCGTATTCAGAGCGTGTGCGTGCACGATACAAGCAGTGCATGCATGTGATCTGTTTATTTCCAACAAATAATGAGAAATCCATGAATGCACAATGATGATATCGAAGCATCTATTATTATTATGGTATCATTGTTCATTTATGTGCACGAAACATGCAGCACAATGGAGTATTTCTAAAACACTTCAGTTGGCCATTTTTATCAAATGATTTAATTAACATAAAATCCGTGTCTGCAAATCTCAAATTATTTATTTAGCGATACAATAGTAACTTGCTTTTAGTTTGGATTTGTGCATGCTTTTATCAGAAAAGAAAGTCCTTTCTGGTAGCAAATTTTAATCTTAAATTTCAACAAGGTGTAACCGATTATAATAATCTAAGAATTTAACACAAGTTTGGACAAACATTATTTGGAATTATCTCATATTTGTGACAATTATACTGTTTTTACATTCCCATTCATTTACATCTCTACTTGATTTATTATTATTTAAGTCTTTTATCTGAAATGATGTGTGGAAGCAATTAAAACGAGCATTTTGACGAGAACTTTCATTTTTCCAGTGTGCATGGCATGATAGACATGTACTAGACCACCAGCAGCAAAGAGACCCAGACATTGTTATGAATCCTACCGTTGTTGGTTCCTTAATGGGTTCATTTATTTACTGAAGTAAGACATGAGCAGCATCTTCGTGTCACCAACGGCATTTATCTTAGCCGTTAACTGGCCCAATACGATGGGTCCATTTATGATGTCGAGTAATCACGCTGCGTGTACAAGCTTCGACCTATAGTACCTACTCCAGGGACTATCAAATGCCTAACGAGCTGTATGAGTTTAGAAAAAAAAAATATCGACCAAATGCTACCATCCATCACAACAGTTGACGTTGCATGAATCGACGCCATTTTAATGACTTTTCTTTTTCTCATTTTCTCTACTACCTTCTGAGGTTTTTGTTCTGCGCTGATGCAGTATGTTGATGGTTTAAGGTATTTGGGACACCAATGTCAATGGAGTAAATATTTATGTTCTTAGCTTATATAGGGCAAAATGTTGCTTCTCAAGAGCATTATCTTAGGAACTAAGCGTAATTTTTAAAGGTATATCGACTGTTATGCTGAAAATTAAGTTTAATAAAAAAAGTTCATTGAAACTTGAAAGCATTCTATGAAATACATTATAAAACACCAAAATGAGGAATTTGAAGGAAATAGACATGTTCTGCCAATAAATGATGGCAGTTAAATAAATGTTTTGTTTGCCTATCTCATAGTTTATCGGTTTATACGTTGTCTAAATATTTATTACCAACTTTTAAGTTGAAATTAAGGATGATAACCCATGCACGTAACTGCTTTTACTCCACCCCTCTAAACACATGGACCAAAGTTTGCAATTATTCCAATTTTAGGTCGTGTTTGGCATTTAAAACCTCGTCCACACTTAACAAACATGAACTACAGTACAATCTTGAACTGTATGCAAAGTGGTTTGCTGAAAAAGTTTAACAATCTCAACTGAGCAAACTCGAACAAAATTGAAGCTTGCTCAGTTTGGACATTCCATTAACACAAGTATTCTTTTGATTGCTTCCATTTATTCTTTTTTTTTCTATAAATAAGCGACAAAATGACAATTGCTTTTAAACTAATATTTTAAATGCGGCTTTTACATTGTAAGTGAAGTATACAGTGAATGGACGGTGTGATAAACAAAATTGTCCCTAACTGTCTGCGCGCCAGGGATACTCTAACAAGCTCCCCTCTCTGAAATCCACAGATTTTGAGCAATTCCCAAAGGTAATCACGGTAAGTAGCTAGTGTGCAATATGCACCAGGCCTAAAAGGGAAGAGGTTTCCTATTTGATGCGCCAATATACATGACAAGGAGCATTAATTCAGTGTTGTCCATGGCAACTGGAAATAGGCGGTATAGGATGTAATTAAGAGATTTTGTCACAACATCTATAACCGGCGGTTAATATCATCTAGGCAATGCAATAGCAGCATAGCCACAACCTCCCTTCAGTAATTTTCATCCCAAATTAATCCACGGGATTGTACAACCATTGATTATTTACCCAGTATAGGACAAACCGGTATGAATATTTATAAGCGTCCTAGAGCGATCAGCAACTCTTCCTACTGTTTGATGCCCTAATGATGGCTTCATTGTTTATTTATTTCTTACCACAACTAAAATGTCATGATAGTTTTAACAAAGTTACTGCACATAACAGGTTTGTCAACTGTCATAGCTACTTTGCACGAAAACTTGCAATGGAAATCCAGAACCACTATGTGCATGGCGTTCATGACAAGTGCTGCCTAGGAACACACGGTATACAAGTAGAGGAAACTGCATGGGTCAACTTCTAGATTTGCTAAATTGGTAACTCCAGTTTTAACGAAGCAGCCAAAGTGTCTTTTTAATGTATTTCGAAAGGCATGTGTAAATGTCATGTATAAAATAGGACCAATGTAGGGTCGAGGTTGCACCACAATCAATGGCTACACGATGAAATAAAAAAAACCAATTCAAGACACGTAATGATGAAATGGGAACATCATAAGAATCGACAAAAGACATGCTGTTGACTTTGTCATGCTTCAGTATCGCGATAACTACAGGCCTTGTGCTGACGAAGTATTCAAGAGAAAGAAAAATCGCCATCGCTAAATACATACATGAAATACTAGTTGGTGGAATATGGTATGCAATATGAAAATATTGCCTTTGCTGAGTAACCACCTTTGAAGTTTTTAAACTTACCTGCGGATTGTTTCTCGGCGTGAGTTATCTAATTGTCACTTCCTTTGGATTTTTTTCTCTGGATGTTACATTAGGTTCAAGAACCCTCTTCATATAAACCTAAACGAGAATGGCAGCCTTGAGAAATCTTCCTTCAAACCTAGGTCCACATGTCTAATTACAACTTTCCAGACTTGATCTCTAGTATGATTTCATTTATACATGTATTTCTTAGGGTAGTGAATTCTGGAATCAATATTAGTGGAGTCAAATGACTTGCCATCAACTCAATGCATCTCACCCTGAAGGAAAATTGCAATAGTGAGGCATAAAATGCTTCAACATCAGACCAATTAACATGATTAAAAAAAAACTGAATTAGTGAACGTTAGTACACTTCATTTGGAATACTATTTTGAAGATATACTAGAAAGTAATTTTTGGACAACTTTTAGATTCATACTAAGCATTGAATTGAACGTTGAAAATATAAATGATTTTAAATAAATACTTTCTGTATTATATTTCGCAAATACGCAGATACATTTTCATAGTAAGGAATGGATACATATAGGAATAACTCATCCCATTAATGATATTTTTGGTTTTGTAATGTTTCGCCAGGGAGTGATTGTCCAGTCCTTTTACGACTTTCTGCTATGCTGAAAACCGCCCATATCCAACAAACTTTTCCTAATTTGACTTTGCCATGCATTATTCGACACGCTTTTCCTTTCAACCGTGAATACATGCATAATTAAATTACTTAAACCGTTTTGTGTCCTAGATACAGTTTAGCGCCTATCCTTATTCGTTTAGTCAAAATTTAGAAATACCTGAATGTGATGGTTTAATGCAGATGTTTTTTTTTCTCGTATAATGAACTGTAGGATGGGTTCTTCATGGTTTACATTAGCAATTCTGTCATTAGATAAGCCTAGAATTCATGAACGCAATGATACATTAGATGAAAACCAAAGTTTGTAGACGTATATAATTATGACGTGACTGTTGTCGTTTAAATAGATGCTATTGGTGTATATTATATTAATATCACTAAAATCCAGTGCGTTGTTTAGGACAATTAAGCCTTTGTTATATCACTGAGTTAGAAACGCCCCCTAATCCATTGTCTTTATAATTAAGTTGTCATCTACAGTATACCTTTAATGTAAATTTGCAAAAGAATAGTTTATGATGCCATATTTTACATTCACTTTTTATGTTGAAAAATCTTTGGAATTTTATCAAAATTACACATCACTTTAACTGGCATGCGATAAATGTAATCTTCCAGCTGGACAAATGTTCAAATTAATGTGGTATAAGTAAAGCATTTTAAAATGTACACCTAAATATTTAATTTATTCACAGAATTGTCATAGTTATTTTAATCAAATAGCTTGGGTGTTGTAAGCAAATGAAATTAACTGACCATGATCAAAAGGAAAAATATTGTATCTTAGTAAAATGTGCTTTATAAAGTGCGTGTTAATGATATATTAGGAGACAATGTAATAAATAAAGTTTGCACAGGGGAGTGGAACTGCGTATAAAGCTGCAATGGAAAGTAACTACATACTAAAAGCTTTTTTTGCAAACAATAACTGAATAATATATAATGACACTCCCTAGAAGCCATGACAAACTTAATCACCTTTTTCATTCCATAATTCATCTTAAAACATCAAGATTTTTAATCTGAACTTCAATTAAGGTAACATACATACTTATTTCATTCTATATTAATGTAAGACATGTTGGAATTGCATTGTTAAGTGATTTGTTTATGACAACAACTCAGATGTTTGTTTTATCATCACTAAAGATTTCGTGCATACTTGTATGATTGTTATGTTTGCTTTTTCAAAGAATAAAAAAACTTATATCGTTATATCTTGTACGCTTTTGTTTAATGCAAAAGCATGCTACGGTACAAATAGCGTTGACTGAACCAAATGTTTGTATCCAATATGCTTGGATATGTACTATTGTTTTGAAATAAAACAGTTACATTTTATCGGATGTTGGTCAACGATAGGAAAGCGCAAGCCCATATTTTTTGTATTCACAGCAGGTTAGCCACAAGATTTATGGTGGACAAAATAATCCTATAAAATGGGCATTGGAAATCAGTGAGAGTAGCTTGCCTTTGTCAGTGCATTTGTCGTCTATCCTATGGAATGAATGTTGTATAGAGGCTGACCAAACATATTGAAGTAGATTGTTAAAGGAAGAATGAACAATAGTGAAAAGAAAAATATCCTGACCTCGTAAAATCCTTAATTGAAGATAAAATATTTGACCTTTTCTATTTTTACTGATTAATTAGGTACTATGAACTTAACAATTATAGTATAGACATAACGACATATTTTAAAGGGGCTTGTAAATCAGTGAACAACATGTAACTTTAATGGTAGTTGTTTGTTTAAGAAATACTATGTTAATAATATACATTGACAACAAATGTTATTTACAAAATAATTGCATTAGTATTAAATAAGTTGTTTTTAATCCTAAACATTAAAGGACATTACATACCTTTAAAAAGTAAACAGAAATGACATAAAAATCACTAAAGATTAATGTTCTAATGGCTTTAACTTTAACTCTCATTGCACCTTAGCCAAGTACTTAATTGATCGTTAAATTTTCATCCCATTATAAAACAGACGACCATTAAAAAAGTGAAATGAAAATGTCCTAAAAATCGTTAATGTTATTAAAATGTTATTTAAAAGTGTTTAAAATATTGATTTTACGTCCAGTTCTAAATAAACGAACACTGATAAATTGCACTATGGCTTCTTTGATTCGGTCAATTTGTTTAAATTATAAATGTGATCATTATTGGCTTTCGTCGCCAATGTAGAGAGTATACGTCGTTTATGTAGTGCTAACATGAAGAATTATGAAAGGGCTGCCCTGGATTAGTGGGAGATACTTTAGTGGAAAACAAGGTGGTTTTAGAGTAAACCCGACAATGAAATAAATATCCAAGATTAAAACTGCATGCTCATTGCAAACGTGATCCCTTTAGATTCGAGCACTGAATCAAGCAGGTGAACTATAAACTGGCAATGTTTATTGAAAAATTTTCAGCAGCTCGTCGTATCTTAATTTCATGATATGGCGAAACCAGGAAAAGTATTAGATTTAATAAGATAGGATATTATTATAACGTGATTATCAGTTTGATACATCTCAAAATTTGACAGCTAATTAGGCAAAGCTGAATTCTCCTTGCATACATGTACATGTACATTTTTACGAATAAAACATTGACTAGCAGCATACAAAGTTTATGCCTATGCCTGAATTGATGTCTCGTTACTCATGACTGACACAAATTGATTCTTTGCTTCAGGACTGCATGCTGTCGTTTCAGTTTTGGATCAACAACAACAAAAAAACAGTTTTGTTCAAGCTCTTGCATGTTTCTTGATATTGTCGCAATGAATAGCAGCTTATACATGTATGTAACGCTTTATTCTTGGTATAATGAAAATATATTGCAAGTTCATATCTAAATTGCGCATGTATTCAGGAAAAATACTAAAGTTATTGAGGATTTTCTTGGGGGAGAGGGGGATGCAAATACACGTATGAAGTTTTATGTAAATATAATTTATGAAATGTTTCAATGCTTCCTCGTGAATTTTAGTTTTTTTTAAAAATAAACTGTTTTAATGTATATCTTAACTGCTTTTCCACATAGGTTTTTATAAACTATAGCAGTGAACATTTGTTTAATTTATGCCACAAATCACTGTTTTGACATTACAGCAAAAAATTGGACAAAACAAATTTGTTTTATTTTTTATGTAACTTTGTTGCGTTCATCTTTTGTTTGGAAGGGAATACGAGCTGCTATTCACTAAACTTTCTAAGACAGTACCATGATCTTAATAGAAGCAAAATGCGAAGAAAGCATTTTTAGAAACTTGTCTTTGGCTGGTTTTTCCCCCTTCCGGTGTGTTTTGCTGTGCAGCTGAAAAAGCCAGTGAGCAGTTCATCGTTACAGGCTATCGATTAAATCGATTTAAATGTACGTTTATTTGTAGCCCCTTAGAGAACTCGGAAACTGCCAATCGTTGTTTCATCCAACGTCAAACATGTGTTGAAAAACACACCAGCACTCACCCCTAGGGTGTTGCTACGAGCTTAGCTGATGCATTCAAATGAGATTTTGCACATCGTACAAACAATACAATATTGATTCCTTCATTTACTTGCTATGACTTATTGATGTTCAGGTCTGCAAAATGTTGTAACAAAATATATTGTGATCGGTGTTTCATTTCATACGAATATCCGTAGAATAACCGTAGTGTTAATAATATTTAAAGCATTTAATTACATGCATATTGTACTGATTAATAGAAATTTACACAAAACTACTTACAAACATTGTAACCTGCATTAGGGATTTTAAGTCCCTAATTGCAATTTTAAGTCGTTTGCTATTGTGTGTAGAAAAGCATCTCAACATCGAGTTGTGAAATGAAGTAGCTAAAACCAAACTTTTAAAATGTATACTCTTCTTTGAAATATATGGCTGGGTAACACACTCTTGTGTGCATCGTACAGGAAAATACGAGAGCAAAAACAGTGAATTACAAGCCGCAATCTAAATGGCTTTTGTCTTTAGCATTCCTTTCTATTGGAAGTGAACTTTTCCAATAAAGCTTTTAAGCAAATCGAAAAACTGCAGCCAACCCTTTTACCTTTTGACCTGGTTTCAAGAAAATGGTGAAACTGCCAGTTTTATTGCCCTATCCGTTTATTAGTGAGACGATTGCGACTGTACACTACGAACATGAATTGTCTCTTTTAGCCCAACTTTAATATAATATACATTCGAAATAAATAATGCAATTTGCTTGTTTATCCGCAAGCAAATGCGTGGGCACTTCAACCATTGCAGTTATTGATAAAGCAAAACGCAAAATATTGGCTCATGCAGGAATCATGAATTTTCAAATGTTTCTTGAAATATGATGCTAAAGTAAATCTCAGTTTACAAAGAAGAACAATTACTTGTCACTAATATTGAAAAATACGAAAGTACCAATAAATGTAATCAGAAAATTATTAGTTTTAAAAATGCTCATGATACGTGTACTGTAAATATGTGAGGAGCATGTTTAGGAAAATTTTGTGGCTTTCAATATAAAAAATATAAGCATTTGAAACTAACTGATTACTTAAACAATCAATAATGGCAAGAAATGAGTATTTTGTAAAACAAGCTTTAGACGTTTTCTTTTTTCTAAAATGTAGTAAAATAACAATATGAAAAATCAGTGGGCGTTTGTTATATGGTCATGGTGCATTTTCATTTCGTCTTACTAGTTAAATTTAAATCAGATTGTTGTTTTCAGAAAGGGTAATTCCATCAAACCTTAGTTCACAATATTACAAAATAGCTTTAATTGTTGAGTTTGATAGTTATCGTTTTAATTACGTTTATTGTTCGGAAAAGTATAATCAGTTTTATGCATTCAATTTAAGGTTGCTTAAATTAACGTAATACATTCAACTCATAAACATAATATTCATTGAAAATGGAGATATAGTGTTAATTTTAAACTCATTCAAATTGAGGCTAATCCAATAAATTGTCTCTAATTAACGGATATGGATTTTTCACGTAATTGATTAATGGAAATAGACTCCGCAGGCGTTATTGATTAGGCCATTATTGTATATCCTATAAAATTAGTGCACCGCGAAGAGTGCATGTATTTAATTAGAAACAGTGGCTTGATTACAGAGATGGCTTATGTAGAATTAACAACTGGTTTTTGTAGTAAAATTGAATTCACGTATTGTACAGCAGTTCAATTGTGGGATATGCAACATAAAAGCACAAAAACTATCTAGGGATTTGTGAGCTAAATCGTTCTATGTCTTACAAAGATATTGAAAGTCAGTCGAATTTCCTTTAACTAAGCGCTTAAGTATAGGTATAAGCTCAAGTTCTTCGTGAGGCTTTATTGAAAACTATATATATACACATATATACTACTTCATTGAAAATCTATTAATAAAAAGAAACTTACCAATTTTTGGAATTTACATTTGCCAAATCGAGAGATCCTAGCTTAGCTGAGACCATGACTGTTCCAGACCCTATATGACAAGCCATGTGGAATTACATTTTGAAAAATAAAACATCGTTGACAAAGGCATAACAAAATTGTGTGAACGTTAAAATCTTCCCCAAGCGATTCCCACCATATGTGGCTGACAAACTAGTTCTAATAACAGACCTTTTCTGTTTACATTCATCTGGAGGCATTAAAGTTAATCAAGGGCAGTGTTCCGGTTGGCAGATTTGCCTTATATATTTGCTGTTATAAGGTCGATAACTGGGATTTCCTCAAGGGGCTCGTTTTTTTATTTCTTTCCAAAATCTAGCATTGCATCCCGCTGGACCTATATATTGTTGCTAAGTTATAGAATTATCTTAAGCCCATTCAACCATTTGCGCCTGTACAGAGTGCGATTTCACAATTGCTCATATCACGACTGCTGAGACCCTTTTGTAAACAACAACGCCTATATTTCATCTCGTATGCAACAGCTCCACTGGGATGAAATGCACACAGTTAAATATGATGATTGCCTTTGTGAAATAGGAAAGACTGCATCGTTTTGCTGCTTTCTTCACAACAATATTGGAATCACTGTTGTTGGTGAATTGCAAGCTGTGCACCTATACTTCATCAGGCGTGAAAACTGGCAAACCGAGCAGGATCCATCGCTGAAATTTAGCTGCTTCTTATCCAAATGCTCATGGCCACAGTTTTAAATATCACGGCGGATTAAACACCACGGTTATCTAATATTAAGCACATGGCTGTGTGGATAGCTACTACAAACTCTTGAGCTTACTAGCTGGCATATCAGCTGACATCAAGCTGTATTCAATAGCTTCCCAAGAATAACAAAGATGAGTATATAAATTTAAAAAAAAATTAGTGTCAATAACTTATCAACATGAGACTGCACTCAACTGTAAAACTGCCTAAATACATGCAATTTCCCGAACATAATTTGTATAATGGGAAATCATTATTTAAGGTGTTTGATTTACCTATCTTTTTCCTTGCGTTATATACTAAACCAAGTCTTTGATTTTTTTTCTCCATTGCAATGCAAATCTGGAATTCGTACTAAAATCCATGTTAATGAATGTCACTGTTATTCTTGCTCTTGTTAAAGGGCTGTCTTTTTGTAAGTTTCATTGCATACCCTCCACGGTGTGCAATGGATGTTTCCTTATTCGCTTGACTTGAGTTTTATGATTCGAGGGCATTGACTGCTCTACACGATTATCTTTAAAATTCAGGAACGTTTCAAAGACAAGGTCTTGTATGGAAAAGGGTTAGACATCTTTGGAAAATGTCGGATTACTGGACGCTAGCTGTGAATGCATGCATTCTAAAGCATGTTATTTTTAAGACAAATCTGTTTTATAATTGTGATACATTTATCTACTGATTGAAGATAATTGTTCAGACATTTTCGTTGATTTTATTCATTTTCAATACCGATTTGAGTGTTAAATTGTCTTTCAAGAACAAAATTTCCATATTGACATACTTGTATATAGACATACATCACAATGCTGAAATTTCTAACGTTGTACTTGTATTATTCTTATAGCATATTTCCTAATATCGGCGAATGTTAGATTATTCTAGTATATAATATTGTCTGGTTTTCTTCATGTCACTGTAATTCATTTTCATCTCTGAATGCCAGCTAAGCAATTTTTGCTCTATGATACCATTGTTATAGAAAAGGAACTTCCTCCACAAGTGGATTACATATGTCAGACAAAATTAGCTGATTTCCACATGCGGGATATCAGACAATTGTGTTAAAGAACGATTGTTTTAATGTGGACTTCGAAGTGATGTAGAGTATAGATTTTCGTATTTTTTGTTTCGTCATAAATTACATGTCTGATGCTGCTAAAAAATCCGAAAACTCCATCAGTTGTCATTCAGTCATTGAACTGGATGCTCTTTCACAAAGTTTCATCTGTTATTCTCGTATTATACAATACTTGGAATTCATATAAAAATGTACATTCACCTTGTTAGAATTATTTGCATGAAGCTAAAATAACCACATTAATTGAAAATAGGACTACTAAGGTTAGGAATTATGAATCTGAATTATTATAGTATAGAAACATAGAAGCTTCGCATTATTGGTAAATTTTCTAAATCATATATTTAGTATGACATGATAGTGCTCAGCGATATTATCCAACATTAATGTTTAGTTAACCTTCAATGGCGCAGAAATGCTGTACATTAATGCAATTTTAAACAAAATTTATTTGGTGCATTGGGTAAACTATTTAAATACGTTGAACTGAAAACTTAATGCAGGATATTCATTTAGGCGATACATTAATTTATTGTTTTTGTCTTTGCAGGTAAGAAGTGTTGCTATTATTAAAATTTCAACAGTGTATACAGACTCTCCTGGAATTTTTTCTGGTAAGCTTCATGAACTTATAAATAATCGTGTTACGTTGAGTGATGAAATAGTTGTGCGTTTATCAAAAGCTTCCTTCGAAATTTCATATGGTTCCGTTAATGTTTTGTCCTAAGTATAATATATCATCAAAGTATTTTAAAAATACGCCTCGGGTTGTTCTGAATATAGGCGAGTTTTATTTGCTTTAATGTTAATGGAAAGGCATTGTTTATAATGGCTGTCACTTTATTTTAATAAATTATACTATTTTTAAACATGCTTAAATATTTGCTTTAGCCACCAGCTTCTTGTTTCTGCATTTACAATCTAAAATTGTATATTGATCGTTATGTGAAATGTGCTTACTTAAGGTCAGATGACGGATAGAATTGATCTATATATTGATCCGAAAAATGCCATATAAATTTTTGATGTACTATTATTGCTTGTATCACTTTACTTCCTGATATAAGATCACTGGGTATTTCTTTACGATAACATATTATTATTTTTATAAATTGAAAACATTGAAAAGATTTTCAGTTATCGTAAATTATTCTACTATCAATGGAAGCAAATTAACTCTTTAAGTGCAATCAGTGTTTTTTAATTGAGGATATTAAGTATTAACACCAAAACATTTCTACAAAACATGCAATACTTGCTTTCGTGAAATGTATTTTGTTCTTGCAGACATAGTGATTTATCATCGAATTTGAATGTTTGCGTGACGTTTCATTTGCACGACCTTATAAAGTGTGCATTATTTTAAGTTTAATGGTGCCATTTAGGCCTATTATATGTATATATTTTTCCTCGTAAATATCTCTAAGAATCGATCCTTTCCTAAATGGGATTAAGCATTAACAATAAAAAGGAAAAGGCTGAGTCATGTATAGAGCTTAGTATGAATATACCTAGATTTCATTGTCTTTCTATTCATGGGTTCCTAAGATTTTTGACAGGAAAAATATGCACATTGCCTGTTAGGTTGTTCTTAATTATAGAATGTGGCAACCCTGATATTATTGATAGCAGAAGCAATTTGTTCAGCAGGGCTTTATAAATGCTCCAACAAACCTGAGTGAAAACTCCATCTTGCATGCGTGCATGAAATTGAATGCCTGCATGCACTTTGGTAGTTATAAACACTGCTTTCCAGTATGGTGAAAACAACAACTATTTCTCTTTGGGCTTGAATCAATATGGATTTATCCCGTGTGCATGCAGGATTTACTAGTTCGCCCCATGATAAACGTTGTTTTCCTTCATGTAGTTGTGTGAAACAACGTCTGGCATTGAATGGTTTTGAGAGTGGATAACTGATTTTCAGTTCTGAAATAAACGGAATTATGATCAATCTTAATAGTAAAAGTTTGAAAACATTTTCAATTTCCTGTTCAGGATTAAATTCTGTAATTAGAACGAGATTTACCAAATGGTTTTAAATTAAGGGATGGACAAGAGGTATTTTTCAATCTAAAATCTGATAAGCGTTAAATTCGGTTGTGTATATCAATGATTGCAACTGTTCTTAATCTGAATCAGTGACCAACACTGTGAATAGAAGCTGTTCATACAGGAAATTAAATATTTCAGTAGTATTCATGAAAAATCCATTGGAAAAGTTTTATTCTGTCAATGATCTATGATGTCAAATATTTGCGTCACAAGCATTGAAACATTTGGCAGATAATCATCAGAGGATTAACATTTGCTGGAATCAGTAACGTATTTAGAAAATGGCATTTTCAGGCATCACAATAGCCTTTTCACCTACATAAAAGCTACTTTATATAAACTCAAGTGGGCTACAATGCAATACAATACAATAAAGCCCTGTTAGAAATTGTTGATTTTGTTCTCTTTATGCAATACATGGGTCGCTAAGATGATAGAATCTGTTTCCTAGGCTAATTCAAACAGCTGTATCATCAAATAATAGGTCATGCATGTTTGCATAATTTTATAAGATGTTCTAATTGATTCTCGTCATTGTCCTTACATGCTTGAATCTTTCTAATTGGCAGTTTGTCAACATCATAGTACCAGAATAGGTCTACGCCCAATAAGATTTATAGATTTTTTGCAAGGAGTGTGTGCAACTTGCTGTTTTTGCTTTCTGAGAGGTCGTTCTTCACCCATTCTGTTGCTCTAGGCTTTTAATGGGACCCGAGCGATATCAAACGTGCGATTCAATATGTTGGGGAAGATTAATGGAAATCCGAGGATTTGACGAGTCATTACTATGATTTCCTTGTATATCGTCATAGATTTGGTATACGTAATAAAGCAATAGAACAAGATTAAATCATATTGTACAAAAAAAACCTTTCTCAGTCGTAAGGTTGAGTTTCATAATGCTGTAGTGCATAATGTATAGAGAAATAACGATTTTAGAAAAAACTATGTTCTTGAAATTTTAAAATGTAAAATAAATTTGTCATTTTTGTCATTTATTATCATATTACTGCTCGTAAAATACTAAAATTACATAATTACACTTGCTTATTCATATCTTCTGAATTTGCGAGAGCTTTACATTACACAAATATTCATTGTACAAATCTGGGCACTACGACAAGGAGAATTTAATTTTTATTTTTATCCCAATTACTGATGATTATGATGAAACCTGAACTATGTTCTGATCGATTAAGTTTTCTCGTAGTTTCCTTTCAAAACTTTCGCAATTTCTGTTTATAATCCTCTTGAGATTGTTTACCAAATATACACTTTACCATTAGCTCTAATTTTTATCGAAAGATTTCAACTTATTTTCATCCTTATTGCTGTAAAAGTTCTACTTACTTTTCATAATTACTCTTCATTTAGCTCATGTTTTTTAAGCTTCTTATTGGCTAACGATTTTTCCGTACATGCATACGGTGCCAGAAAAGGGCAGGTTTTAAACAAAAGAGGAGCCCATGGAAATTTTGGCGAAAACGCGTTTGATCATTAGACAATGCAGCCGTTGACATAAAAGCGCTTTTAATTTGTTCCACTATTTCCCTGGTTTCAATAACAGAGGCTGAAATTCGCATCTCCAGTAATTTAATGCCCTGCCAGAAGCGGGTTTCAGCGTGCCTCTTTTTACAATGGAAATTCGTTATTGTCACGGACGAGGTTTAATTACTTCGGGATCCTCTTTAATGATTGGCTTAATGGGGCTCGGGCATTGTTGGTATGTGGAGGTGCAACTGGGGAGGCGGTGGATAAATGAAATGGCTCGTTTGCCAACACCATTCCTCTCTGGCTCTGCGTTTACGTTGTTTAGGCATGTATGCATTGTGCCCACGAAAAAGAGAAATCAGGTTCCTCTGCAAAAGCTCAATGAAGGATGTGTTGAGAAACGCTAGAGAAAAAGTAATTAACAACTGCGAGAGCTGGAGTGGATGATGCACTCACATCCGAGTGGAAACCCGTAGGCACGACGGCGTGAAAAACATCATCAATAATGCTCGGCTGATCGTTTAATTTAAGGCAAATCGAGGAAAACCCAACTTGGGAAATTACTTAAAAACACATTGCTGCTTGTATGTGCGTTTCTCTGGTAACGCTTCCACGGATGGCTATGTTGCATTGGTGGGCACAACTTTTAGATTAGCTCTTGTCTGAAAATCTGATACAGCTATCAAACTTCACAGCGACTGCAAAAGACATGAGAACGCAGAAAGTGTAAATATGAACGTTCCAGAAAGGCTGTTTGGTTATTAAATGCTTCTGTGATTTTGTAATGGTTACCATCTCTACCTATTCCAAAAGAGACGTATATGCATCAACATGCATATATGTCTAAGTAAAGTACTTGGTTGATTTTCATTGACTATGTTTATGGATAGATTAAATGGAAACTCAAATTGAATACCACTAAATCATAAAAAAAGGAATGAAAAGTGATTTTATAACTAACTTCGGAAGATGAAAGAGCACCACTTCAGTTTACGGATAAACGTTAGTGGTTGTCCTAATTGTTGTGATTAAAGATAAATCGATTAGAATACAGATGCACCATTCGAAAATCGTGAAGTTAAATAACTACAAATAAGAAACCAGGACCGCTAAGGCTTTTCCAGTGATGAAGCAAGGCTTGATCCGACTGAGGTTCTTTGATCATTAATTAGCGATTTTTGCTTGTTATATCCAACTCATGCGAGAATCGAGGACTTGATAAAATACTAATTTAATGAGGCACTTAGAAATAAGAGGCTCTATCTGTATACGGTTTACATACTTAGCGGTTGCCATAGAATTAATTAGAAGGAATGGCTTTCTGGATTTAACCAACTATTTTGTACACGCGTTGCTCAGCTCGTTTAATTGTTTCATTTACTGTTATTGGAGATTCAGTCTAACGTAAATACGCCGAGTGAGTTTGCTGATAGGACGAGTCGATGAAATAAGTAATTCTTATTAAAAGGTTGAACATGCTAGTACTATATAGTATTATTAAAAATGCTATTGGAGTTCATCAAATTTCTATCATAAGTCGTATTATAATGGAGAAACAGCTAACGAATAAGAATTTGGGTAGTTTCATACTTGGAATCACAGTAACTCTTTCATCGTTTCTTATGGAAAAATTCTTATCAATAATTTCAATGGCACTCAAAACTGCTAATTTTGGTAAATACATTGCATCTCATGTAATATCATTATTGCAATAATTTTGAAGCAATTTATAATTCCAGTCATTAAATCCTAGTATTGGGACACTTCTTATATAATTATTTAATTGAAATTCATATGCAACTTCATCAAGGACAAGTTGCGGTGTTATAAATCTTGAACACTGCAGGGTTTAATTAACAACACCTGCAAATATGTAGTGTATAATTTCACATCCATCTTGGCCCAATTACTGCTATTATTTAACATTTTGATAGTAAAACATTTAACGACAAACGTTGCAAAGCGTATTAATTCGTACTTAAATCATATTTAGTTTCATTTTATAGGTTCCCTTAAGCAAGAAACACATTTCATGTTGAAGTAGTTTTGCAATTAATTTTCGCAAATATTTTCTTGGTTACCAAGAGAAATGTGTAATTAGGGTTTATATACAAATGTGCGGTAATGTTTTGTTAAAGCATTACTGGAATCAATTCGTAATCATGCATACTATATTTTTTGTTCTAATTTCTATTCCTAATGCAAAAGGAATATGGGAGCACAGTCAGTTCATAAGATCTTTTTTAATGTATGGTGTTGATATGTTTTCCAGGTTTCCCATGATGTTAACACCCGGTTTCAAATGAATTCAAACAATTCCAAACTTAATTATTTGATATGATCCCACTTTTTCCTTTCTGTTGTAAAGTTTGCCCCACGAGTTACATTTCTTAATATGTTTATCGATTGTGAGCTAGGTCGGTTTTTATTAACACCAGACAATTCGTTATCAAAGGTTTCCAGACATTCACATTTAACGCTTGATTGTTGTAGAATTGTTTATTGCGGTGCTGGATTTTTCATTTGCACATACTGTACCGTATACGATTTGAGACTAACGCAAATATACAGTATATAGGAAATACATGTAATTAGATCGAGTTTCAGTCTGCGGGAAATGCCATGAATCAACTATACAGTTTATGTTATTGTTTGTATTTAAGAAGAATGCGTAATTTGGTTTATGTGCCATGTCATGAAAGACGCTTTTAATTAAAAATTCCATTCAAAATAATTTTGCACAAGATTAACTAGGCATAAATAATGCTTTGGTTTTCATGATGAACATTAAAGGTCTAGTTGTCTGTAAAACTCGAATGATTATTTTAAGGAATAGGGTTGGAGGTCATGCGTGTGTAATTTAATGACGCCATTATAATTACTTCGGTATATTGTAACAGCACTATTTGCAAATCGCTGTCATTAATTGTCTTCTTATACATGTACGAGCAAAAAAAAACATCGCTTGTTATAATTATTTGAAATAATTTATTTACTTAAGATGAAATTCCTAAGTGAAGTGAAATTCACGATGTTCTTCCATAGATGCACACGAAACCACGATTTATAACGTGTTCGGAATGCGGATGCATCGAATTATGGGCAGTTTGCATCTGATCGATATTAAATTACATTGAAGTTAATGCATCACGATACACATATCATGAGATTAAGTATCCCTGCCTTGATGTAAATGAATTCCGAAGGAGAGGCATTTTCTGCCTTTAATCATGGACAGTATAACCTCTTATTTGCTTATTAAATTTGTAACTAGGTTCCTATTGTTTAAAAAATGCCCATTAGCCTATATTCTCCTCTTAGCTGGCTATTGCAATTCCAATGGCGAATTGGATGGAATAATCCATAGCTTATACGGAAGAATTCCAATAATACGTGCTCTTCTAAAGAAATTGTGAATAGCAATCTCGTTGTACACATTTGATGATCTTTGTTATGAAGGATGATGCAATTTTCAGTTGCCACCCAAATTGTAATTGCATTTTAAAACATTCCCCACTGACTCGATTTTATCGACGTTCAAATTATGTTCTTACATCATAGTTGCAGTGGATGAAATTGGTGAATTATAGATTTTCTCATAAAGCTTGAAACTACTACATTTTATACGAGATATTTAAACGAGTAATTTAAATGCATTTTAAATAGGCATTAATATTGGATTATATAATTTTCTTCATGCCGAGCTTTTCTTCCATTGTTATACATTAAATAACAAGTCCGTTTCTAGGCTGATGCCTCAAATATTTAAGTACATAAGTAACATCAAATTTATTAAGACAAAAACTTAACGAAAAGTTATGTGTTTTACACATTACCATGTCTACACACATACAAATAGTAAATTCTTTGTTATCCCAATTTAAACATACTGGCATACTATTTATTAGCAAAGCGTTTTAGTTGAATGTATTTAAAAACTTGCACAACGCCAGCTTTTTATTAAAAACTGTAGTTTGTTCATTGATACTCAACAGCACTGTAAATTGAACTGTTTATTAATTAAACACCAACATATTACATTTCACAATAATTGCAACTCAATTTCAATACAGCATGTCTCTCAGCTAAGTATTGTGGCTTAAATCTCTCACTCTATTAGTTGTAAGTTGTATTTTTAGCTGGAAATAATATGGACAGGATACATTTCTATTGCGGTGCAGCTAAATTATAATTTGAAATGACTAACTGCTAATAATCTTCAGTAAAGCTATCAACATTCATAAAATCTCTTTGAAAAATCTATTTGAACAGGAACCTTTATATGAGTTAAAAACATTGATTCAAATATATATATATATATATATATATATATATATATACAACAAACACAATAAATGTTAACGCATGAGAGGGTGTTGCATATATGTGCACATAGACACATGTATATTTATTGTACTGTTACATATAATAGAGTGAATGTGATCTTAAGAACTGTATTAAAATGTTACTGGCCTTGTTGCGCCAACAGCAACCATTTAGGACAACAAAGGTCATTGCATAGGAGGAGATAAAACCTATATACATGTAGTCCAATGCAATGATCGTGGGGTACTAAAAGACTGCCATTGAAAACATGGCATTTTCCGTTTTCCATATCCTCGTAATCAATGTCTTGGAATTTGGCTTAGTCCCATTGATTCCCTAGTTTGCATTTGAATCATGCATTCTTGAAAGGGATGGCTCTTAAAGTCACGGATGCCAATTTGGCATCAGCCGCAGTTTTTTTTTCTTCTTTCTTTTTAGGTTCAACACACGTTTTGACGTGATGATGGTGACTGGGTGTACATATTATATGCATGGGGCAAATCCATTAATGGGGTTGCTAGGCTACACGCACACTGGTAATTGTGTTATGTTCAAAACGGACTGCCATGCATTCGCACAATGGTATCCGGAGCACAGTGAAAGAAATTCTTCGGAATGTTAAATTGTCTGGGTTAATGCTCTGCATAAAATAAAAAATGCCTTGCCAACATGAAAAGAAAACACTGCCAATGAAGAACTGACTAGAAGCAGTGTGTTAAAACGTTCAATCTTGAAGACTTCTTGCACAGTCTTTTATTGATTTTTCGAATGTTGTATTCAGTGACGTCAGTCCAATGTCAGAAAAATCAACGTTTGTCATTACTTAGTTATTAGTAATATCTAAACCAGACTTATAGTTCGGTACATTATGTTTTGAGATTTCATTATAAAATAAACATAACAAGTACATGCATATCAGTGTTTTTCATCATAACTTCCTTCTGTGATTGGTTTATGCTATAGATGTCGCTTTTCTCAGCAGTAAAATTAGGTTTTTTAATCAATACTTTCTTAATAATTTGAACCATATACGTATTGCTTCCATGTTTTGTGAACAATCTGTAAATATAGTTTTCGCAAATGGCCGGAGGCAGCATATTACAAGACTGCATTTATTCTTTTAAGATGACAAATTGAAAAGGCAGCAAGAATCTACAAAAAACGAATAACATACTCGTTGTTTGAATTTAATTAATATTTGAGGTTTTTTTCACGTTATTAAGCGTACGACCATCACTTTAATAAGCTACTAATTTCTACCGTCTTTCATCTTTTTTTTTTTTTACAAATTCCCCCATATACGATATGACACAAATATTATTTTGCCTTAACAGCTTCGTCTGTTTTGGCATTTTAAAAAATCACAAGTTAATGTTTTTGCTCCTCATTTATTTTCATTTTGTAGCGCTAATAAATTTTGTTTATTAACAACTTGACATAAACATTCCCAACGTGCCGCAAAATTCAATGCAGTGTATGTCATAGTGTTTGGGCATGTGCGACCAAACCCAAGGCCTTGCTGATTAATAGGAAAGAATATAGCCTATAAAGGTGTTTATGCATTAATAAATGGTTTCGTTTAGAATACCTAAACTGTGCAATTTGTAAAACATGCATTCTTTAATGGGTGTAAATCACGCTATGTGCGCTAAACCATTCATGAAAGGTTGGAACATACTAACTTAGTGGCTTCATTATTGTTAAGGTAAAACTGTTGCGCAACACAAGGCCAAACATGGAACAGTCACTTAAGCATATAACCCAATGGGCATTTTTCCAACCTTTAATATTAAAGTTTCTAACTTATACAATTCAGTATAGAGTTACTCAACCAGATTGTTCTTTTTTACAAATACCTTTTTTGTAGTCTGAACTGCAAGGAAATATCGCAGTATTTAAGCAACTGACAAATTGCTTTGTTTGCCTTGTGCAACCATCATTTGGTTCTAACTTGCATCCCCATTTTGTAAGCTAGGAAATTTATACACCAATTGCAAACTTGCAATAAAGAACCCGACATTAGCCACATCTTGCAATGCATTCTCAGTAATAAATTATTTGCTTCGCATGCGCGATTTCAGGATTCAAGACGATAGATTGTGGCTGGGTATCCACATATTTGCATTTCTTCGTGCAATATTATGCGTGGTTTTAGAGGAGGGTTTCTTAATGGGCTCAATTTAAATTGCTTAGCTCATTTCTTTATTTGCTGGTTTTGCAATGCTTGAATCCAAGACTCGCATTCTTGGGCTAAAAGGAGTTCAGGAAAAGAAATTTGATTTAAGCACGAACTGAAATTTATGTTAATAGTTAGTGCCTGAATGCTGTTTAGCACAACGGCATTATATGGAGCTAAAGGAGTTAATGTGCGGCAGAGTTATTCAGATTATTCGATGCTAAGTAGCTCTATTTGCACTCTCATTGCAGTTCATTTCTTTTGTTGATTAAATTCTGCAGGCTGAATAATTAAATATCTATTGAAATGTGTGACATTCAGCACATTTTAGCAAAGTTTGCTTTCTTATATTGCGTTAAATCGTATATCCAAGACAGATTTATCTAAATGTTAATTTGCACGATTGTGTCTGCACACTGCATCCTATCAGAAGAAAAGTGCAATTGCCAACACTGATTTCAGAACGTTTTCCAGGCTTGTTGAAAATATCTCTTAGTAATGTTTAAAAGTTATCTTCATTAATGTTTAACTTAATAAGCTTCTCTATTGTTGCTGCAAGTGGTTTTATTACTTAGCCTAGTTTCTTGGATCGCTAAATAAGTTAGTATCCATCCTGAATCTAACTTGCTTGCATGTTAAAGGTTTAGTATTGCATGCCTGAACCTAATAAAGAAAATTCATAATGATTGGTTGGAATCAAATTAATAACTTGTATTTACAGTGACCCCAGATTGCTATGATTACTTTTTTACGATTTGTGTACAGAATTCTGGAATGTTTTTGATTTGCTAGTGGCTTGAATTAATTATAATAGTGTTATCCTCCATGAAAGGTTTGTTTTGATGAGTCATATTACAAGTTATATAACATTAAAATAAAAATCGCGTTAAGAATCATTTATAATTTACATTCTGCAATGTTGATCCCGTTATGTAGAAAATGTTTTAAGTAACTTTGGCGAATATTTTTACACGGCTTCAAGTTAAACAAGACTAGCTCAGCTTTTCCATGTAATGTTTTATTCCTGATCCCATGATATGAATTTACTACTTCCATATTGTTTTGCTTAGCAAGGAATGGAGTAGGCTGGATTGATAACCTAAACTGTATTCCACACATGTTTCCACGAAGCGAAAACAGGAAAAATCTCGGATTGCTGGTCGGATTTAGTCCTGACAAAGTAATATTAGATATTGAAAACTTTCTGGCAATTTCTATGTAACATTCGATTGTTCAGAATTGATAGATTGCATTTCTGTTAACATTAAATCGAAATGTGATGAAATAAAGCTGGTACAATCTTTGAATCGAGGGAAAAAAACAATAGAAAGTAGAAGAAATACACCAACAATGAAATAGTTTCATGCAGCCAGAAATAAAATAATAAACCAAAAAAAAAAAAAAAAAAAAAAAATCAATATTCCTTGGACTTGTTCCATTTCATGACCTGTCACATCAGCCCTTGGGCAAGGAATGTATTAGAAAAGGCCACTAGCCATCCATTCTTAAAAATAGCCTAGTTCTCTATAAGTCATCATAGGCCAATGAAGATTTTTGCAATGGGACAATAAAGCTAAACAAAGAAAATAAGGGGCACAGATG
This sequence comes from Julus scandinavius, assembly GCA_034696685.1. Taxonomy (NCBI): domain Eukaryota; kingdom Metazoa; phylum Arthropoda; class Diplopoda; order Julida; family Julidae; genus Julus; species Julus scandinavius. Next base: position 11,581 of record JAQGAE010000378.1, on the reverse strand, counting down.
ACCATCAAGCCAGACAGAAATGAGGAAAGTTATTTCAAGTTGATTTCTAGAGGCCGTCATTCTTGCTAGTCATTACAGCTCTCGCTGTAGTACAAGGCAGTTCAAGAATCCTAGTTCTTTGATGCAATTTGGGTCACTTCTGCAGTTACAGAAAACACAAATCTATATACGGTTTATCTTTGTGTATGTCTAAAACCTTGGCATGTGCTTAATATGATTATATGGGGAAACATGTGCTAAAATAAACAAAATGGCCATCTTGAGTGTGTATGGTAATCCATCAGCTCGAACAGAAACATTCAAGATCCGAAGTACTGATTTTCGGTATTTCGAATTTAACTAAATTATCAGCCTTTAAATAGCTCTTTCGAGTTTTATATAAGAGCACTGCACTCGATTTTCATACTTTGAGTGCTGTCCTCTGTGCATTTTCATTGCCTCGGTTACTTTTATTCAGTTTTTATGTGTGTTCTAAAAATGTCCACGGCACATTAAGCTAATATGCCCATCGCTGTTGACACTTTGTTGCTTGAATGATAACCGTAAACTTTTTATGGTGAAAAAGCTTATCTGTACTTCGAGGAGAGACCTAATATTAGTATATTATAGTGAATAAATTAACTTTTGCATTTACTGCATTATTAAGTAGCATCAGATAACGAAATTCTAAGGCATCAATGGATGATTTTTTCCACTCAAATTTAATGTCACTATTTTCATCTGATGTATAGTTTACATTAATGTCTTTATAACTTTAAATGTTTTCCCTTTTCTTATCATTTGTTAAACCATGCATGTCTCACAAAAAATTTAACATTATCGGATTTTACTATATCTTATTACTATGAGAAATTCATCATACATTTGCACTAATTGATCAGGAACTTTATGAAGTTTGAAGAAATTGTTGCCGTACACATAGTATTAGTAGAACCATATTATTAAACTGAACTCAAAATATCGAAAAATAATGATCACATTCTAGCATATGAAATATATATACAACAAACAAAAAATCTCGTTTGATGGGATACATGTATATTTATGAAACTACTAATATACTTGTACATTGCAACAGAAATGCATGAATCATTAAACCACAATTATCTAATGGAAAAAAGGCATATTTATCAAATAGCTGGTGGTTTACATTCGATTATTATTTGTATACAACAAAGGTCACGACAAAATGTAAATATTTTATTAAAGCGTGTTGCGTCACGAGTATGTTGTTGCTTTGCAAGATGCTAGATACAAATCAATATTTGCAGATTGATGTGCCTTATGATCTTTTTGTTTTAGGTTTTTGATTGATTTTTTTGTCGTAAACCTACATGTTTTTCCGTAGCAACTCAGGCATCACACTGCCAACCAGGGCTGTGATCCTTCGATAGTTGCCATATGTTGTCATGATCGATAATCATCAGAATATATTCCAAGCTGTTAGGAAGAGAGTTGACCCAATGTTTAGGTAACAAAACTCAGCTTATACACATTCGTTTTCCATTCTCACGCTCACGAGTGACTTAAGCTTTTCAGATTATCAGTTTTCGAGAAACTGGTAGCAGAACTCATTGAGTTTTATAACCCAAGGTTTTGTGCTACATAAGGAGGGTGGTGAGGAAAACATTTTTTCCGGATGAAATGTTGATGTTTGCTGCCCATAATGGTCTATCGTGGTGGCACAGCTGCTAAATTGTACATCGCGATACTCATGCAATGAAGAAAAAGAAGAAGAGGGCAAAAGTGTTGAAATTTCTGCTTCTTGGATTTGTCTCTCACCATTTAATGCGTTTTCTCACTTGCGCCATATTTGGAAGATTTTTTGTTGCCACTGTCATAGTTGCTGAGGTAACACATGTCCATTGAAACTAACTGAACCGAATTAGCCAAGAATCTAAAATTATCCAGGGTAGTTTTTCAAGTATCACATTTAACGGATATAACTGTATGATAAAGCATGTGCTTTTGAGTAAAATACGAGTCTGTTCTTCGAGAATAATGTTTTACTGAAATCCTGTTGTGTGGAACGTGTAATGTGGTGTAAACATCTCATCATGTTGTACCAGGCCTACAATTCGTGGTTTTTACTTTAATATTAATGGATAGCAATAATTGCTTGTCACTCACGTCTGAAAATAATTAATCAAATATGACATGCAATAATCATTGCAACAAGAAAGTATACGATGCCTGTGCGCTTTAAAAATATATGCATATCGAAAGCCGATCAATATGTTTACAATATTTTAAAGCACAATATATACACTCTAAATAATAGTTTAATCTTTTAAAATATATATGCAAATGTATTCAATACATTTTTCTATAATTTAAACCTGTTCTTATGTATTTATACAGTTCATAATATCCATAAATTACATTTATTTACTGAACTTGCATCACAAGTGCAGTAACTGACTGGTTTGTATCAATATTATAAACATTGATGATTGTTTGCGTTTTCACAAAATAATACAAAAAGAGCAATGATGGATAGAATGAATAGAATGTTATTATAAATAAACTATTTATTGAGTACGCCTTAAGCTTTAACTGTTGCACTTATCTGTCTGCTCATTTCCCTGTTGGAAGATGCGGTTTAAGAATTTAGATGTGCATGTTATACAGTATGAGGGTACGTTTGGGACCAAGGGCATTAGAACCACAATATATTCGCTTGTAAATAAACTACCGAAGTTACCAAAACAGAAGTAAGCCAACGAAGGTTTTATAGAAGATTAATAGAAATTGCATAAAACCCTATGATGAGTATTTCGACATGGTCGCCTTGAGCATCTGTTTAGCTAGCAGAAGCTGCTTAAAAATTCAAGGGAAATTCCAAACATAATTAAATTTTTTGTAATATTGTCAAAGCAGTACAACTTAGACCTAGCCTCGGTCGCTAAGATTACTGTGCCTTAATTGAATAGTGTGCTTGATACATGTGTGCGCAATTTCCGTTATGGCAAATTTGAATTCCTAATGCTATTTTCGTGGTGGCATGAGCCTTGAATATTCGGCAAACTTTAGCTGAGCTAAATTGCAAAAAATCAATTGAAAATCAATATTAATGAATGGCAAACAGAGAAGTTAGAAAGGAAGAGAAATGTCATTTTCTTGTGCTGGCGAGTTTAATTGTATGTAAAATATCTATATTACTTCTAACAATGCATAAGCTATTGTATAAAACCTCTGTATTTTTCTTTACTTAGTGCATTTTCTATTTCGAGCAGAGGTTTAGGATATGCTTTACTAAGATGATTTATCCATTCACAGCTGGAAGAAACCCAGTACAGAATTTATGATATTTTCTGGTTAGCGACTTTCTTAAATAAGTTTTTTATATTCATATAATTAATTTTATGTTAAAGTAATTAGCATCTAAATATGCTTTTAAATAATTGTTTACACTTAATTTCCCTTTAAAAAAAGATGATTTTACAGAAAACAAATTTCTGGAAAAAGTAAATTTCAAGCGCATCTGCAGATAGTCTTTCTTTAAGTTTATCCTTGTATAACCTTATACAATGAATAAATATTTAAAGAATGTATATAAGAACTATATAATAATATTTTTTTTTCGTTCCCTACATGCAAAAGTAAGTTATTAACACGACTTAAAATTTAGATAAAACAATTCCTATTATCTTGTATGATATGCATTATTCCCTGCTCCCAGTGTTTGCATAAAAGCACAGTAATGAATTATTAAACGTAAACGTACATTGTGTGGGTGTTTAGTAAAAAAAATAAATGGTAGAATAATAAAAGCTGCTTTCATCTTTTCCATATCAAAACGATACTCCTTTTAATGCACATTTATCTCTAACCTAACTTCCGTTTGTGGCAATTTTTTGAAAGCTTTCATAATATCTGTTAAAAAACCCAATTCATCTTCACCTATTTTTTCCTGTTTCGAAAGTGTTTGTTGTTAGAATTTGTATGATAAATCCTTGATTTATGAAGACATTGAGCCTTCCTGAAGGTAATCTCATCTGTGTCGGTTTTTATTTATCTTATTACACTGTTTACATCGAATTGCTTTGGTGCAACTGTGCTGCAGTATTTTTTCAAATGCGATTATGGAATAAGACCTATTGCGAACTTGAACTGCCATGGTAAACCGTAATACGAATACCAAGTATTCACTTCGTATGTAATTCTATTTTACTCTTAGAGTATTTGCATTGCATTTGACAAATCTTTGAGAAGCATGTCTGGAATATAAATGGCGATACACTTTACACTGCTTATTTAGGTAATTGTGAAATTGTGAATATTAAGCATACTGTATTCTTACAGGAATACAAAACGTGTTTAAGCTACCCAAATATCCCAAGTTATTCTACTGAAGGTTGAGAGGAGCATTTCATAGACTAAGAAAATATTAATTTAAGAAATTAGTTGTGCTAAACTAAGGAGTTCACGTAGAACCACATGAACTTGCCCTTATGTTTCTAGACTCCACTTAGTAGATTATATCGTTTGGACTATAGTTAACATATTTGTGCAATATGCATATAAATGGGTGATTTTTTTCTGAAAAATATTTTTAAACTTACAGTATACATGTCAGTAATTACCACTGGGAGATTACCATGTCTTTACCAGTTTTTAATAAACAAAATGAATATAAATGATGTTCGAAGAACAAAAATTTGCTTCTATTCTGGGCATATGTACCTTGAAGCACATGCTCCATGCCGTGGAGTTATATACATATCGACATGCATGAACTAAATATGGATGAAATAATCGATTATGGGGAAAGACAATTTTGCTTCCAAGAACAATAAACTGTGTAGACGCAGCGTGGATTTGGATGATGTGCAATAACAGTTTTTAAGAAAACCATTTGTGCAGGGTTTGTAATTACAGTCTTTGTCGTTTGCTTGGTGAAATGAGCTGTTTAAATTCGAACACATACAGTGTTCAACTCAGTTTCTTGCAAACCCGTAGATATGCTGCTCTGCCATTGGTCATTCAACCTTACGAGCAAGACACTTGAAAATTGTAGCATTGCCAAATGATTGAACAGGGAATGGCTTATCGGAAGGTTTGCATGCTTCCAAGGCATGCGATATATTTTTATCCTATTGATTTTCGCTACTACTGACATCTCTTGTTTGAATCATGCAACAGAAATTTAAATAATGTAGGTCATTGACATCTATTGTAATGAATTAAAGGTGAGAATGCGAAATTAAATTTCCGAATATTTTTACACACAAAAAATCATCTATTGCCCCAATACTCAAAATGTACATGTAGCTACACATTATTAACGTTATTTTAACTCAAATGTACATTGACAAGTGGGGCAGAACTTTCCTTTTACAACCACTTACAGATTACATTCCCATGTGCTTATCCGTCCATCAAGTTTTTGCAAAAGTTTTGACAAGGTTTGCAAGCTGATATTACCTGCAACGACGTTAACTTACTTTGTTTTATCGCATGGACTGTAATGATGGCGTTTACCGTGCATGATTTATGAGAAGATTTAAGTGGTTGAATATATCATGGGTAAAACATCCAAAAAGGAATTGTCACATTTGCAGTCATTTGTGCAAAAGATGTCAAATGGGAGTTTGGTTGACCTAAGTCTTGAAAGATGACTTGTTTTATTAAAGGAAGCGGTCGGTTTCATTGCCAACTCATACTAAATCAAGCTCCACAGTCGCTGTGTACCATTGAGTTCGTTTTAAATAATGCAGGATGATTGAAACTGGCATTTCTTGAAAGTGTGTTCTAAGTCAGTACAGGCTCACATTTTGTAATCCAGTGGAGCGAATCAGTAGACAGTCTCAGTGGAATATCAAAATGGTCAGTGATTCCCTTGATAGGCTATATCTTTAATGATGTCTGTGGCAAATATAAAATCCAATGAGTCGAACAGCATAGAAAATCAGCAACGTGTATGTCAGTTATGTATATAGAGGCATTAATAGTTTTAACATTTTTTGAAAGCTGGCAATAGCTAAATTGAAAACCACCTTCTGCTCAGAGGATGAATTTCGCCTCAAGAGTTCATGTAATTTTCGGCGTTGTAGTCGACAAGCAACCTTATACGTATCTTATATTACAAAATTAATCTCTTTTAATTAAAAATCGTCTAAGTTATTTAATTGCGAGGTGGCAAATGCTTTTCTACATAATAATTTAAATGTGCAAACTGATTAATGTACAAATATACTGTATAATAACACTCACTGTTCAACTAATTTCCAACTATTTTGGTTTCAAGAAAAGTAATTGTTTAGTCTGTACAATCTGTTTTTACATAAGAAAATTATCATTATTTCTGCTTGCTGCCAAGTTATTCATTATGAATTTGGTCTGTACAGAATTGATTATGAGCGAAATTGCTGCTAACACGCTGCTAATTACTGTATCGATGCCATCTGAAAGAGAAATTGATAAACGAACTTTAAACAGCTGTAATTTTCCCAACAATTTAAATCCTCACCAATTTGTATCCTGTTTGTGAATCGAGCATTAATTTACGATATAGCTATAAATCAACTGTCAGAATGTTTAATTTAACTAATAAATAATTTTCAGGTTTTGTTCGAGCTGCAGGCTTAATTGACAGTCGTGCAGCCTGCAAATCCTACTTTGGGGTATCTTCACGAAAAATTCAGTCCTCTGTATTGGCTTAAACCAGGCCGATGTAGTTTCATTAAATATGCATGCTCTGCTTCCCTGACTCGTACATATCTTATACGCTTTATTGTGCGTGGGTATTTCTATGGCAAGACTTCAGCCCACCCCTCAAAAGACAAATTGCTGCTGTCATGTCGAATTCGGTATGTATTGTTCTTAGTGATCCTTTTAAGAAAGTTTTTCAAAAAGCCCTGCTTCACCTGAGCTTCTAAAATACCTCTTGCTGTTACAGCTTACTTGTCATAGAAAAAGGCATATGTCATTTAAAAGCGACAATAAATTGCAACCAAGAGCATACCACTTGCAACTACTATTTTACGGTACATGTTCATATCTTGGGTTGTTAGAAAAGCCAATTTTATTCCACAGTTTATACATGAAGAATTTAACGATTTTCCATATCGAATTTTCTTTGGTGCTACACGAAGGAATATATACTATAGTTGTATTAAAATATATATTATTAAATAGTACTGATATACCTGTAAAATCCCTATACTTAATGTTTTGATGAAAGCTGACTGTTCTAGAGGCTCCAATTAATTTTAAGATAAAGCACAGAAGCTGGTGGACAATATAGCATATCTGGGGATATGTACAATTTTATATTGCATCCTCATTCATTGTCCTGTAGGTCAAACAAGTAAACACTTTGAGGTTATTACAAGTTACAATTGGTCACCACTGATGGGAAGCCATTATGCAAGATTTATTGTAAAAGTTAAAGCTTCTAACAATCTAGTTCGTTCTGCAAATGCATGAGACAAGCTGCGACCAAAGTAGGAATAAATTGCCAGAATGATTTATGTTACCAAGGCAATATTCCTTTATTAGAAACGAATAAATTGTCAACATTTATTGTTTGAATTATGGTCGATACACTTATAGCACCAGTAAATGCAACCGAGACAACATTTGGTAGGAGAATTTTCTTTTAAATTTTATTATTTGCATTTTCTTAATGCAAAAAATTGTATACTTTGCTTTTTTATATGTCCTAGTAGTTCTATTTCGGTCGATAAGACGAGCAAATGCTGATTGTAAATAGGGAAGAATAAGGAAGTGGTTTTTTCATGTAATTTAAACAGTAACAGTGCTCGTGGAATACACAAACATTAGTTTATAGACTATGCAAGTTGATGTCCTTCTTCGTATTTAATGCTAAGCTACCCTTATGTGTGGTTTCATTATCATTAACGTAATGATAGTAACAGTTGGCAAGTGAGCATAATGGCAAATTGGTCGAATGACGACTTTTTTTGTTTGACTGTGCAACGTAATTGTTGGAGTTCTTTCCGAAGTTTCCTCATTTTGGTAACACATGGCACTGATTCTTAAACTATCTTATCCCAAATGTGGATTAGTAAAGTTTCGTCATCTGTGAAATAGTTTCTAATTATTTCCATTTATCATCTTCATAGCTTTAATGGAAAATTATTTAATAAAAACTGAAAATATTTACACTTATGTAGATTGTTAAGCAATAATGGACATTCTCAACATTGTTTCAAATGTTCTTGTGAATTTACTTCATTTCTTTATAATTTAGGACGAACAACTAATTCATTACTGAGTTATTATTAGTCAAAACGTATGAATGATATATAATATTGTGGTTATGTATTTTACTGAATTTAAAACTTTTTACCCTTCTGTTAGCTTAAATGGTTTCATTAGTTTGAGAGGATGAAATCAGTATTCTAAAATACATCACATTATTGTTGTAGCAAAAGCAATTGTTTTCCGTGTTAGTTCCTAGCACAATGGAAACAAAAATCAGTAACAACCGTCTTTTAGAATTCTCAAATTTGACCCTCAATGAAAAAAATTTCATATCTGAAGGGACACACCCGCTATTGATGTTCCTACCTTATGATGGTACATTGTATTCTTGGAACTATATGCGATTTATCATTCTTTCGTATCAAAGTCCTGCTGAATCAAATGGAGGATTTATAGAGTTAGAGAAGAAAATCGATAGATATATAGAATAAAATATTGGGACTGTGCAATTGAAATTCAAAAACATGAACATACTGTATATATACATAAGCATCTGCACTGTTGCAAGGTCTTGGTTTATTTCTTTTCGAGGTTTTTTCATTTCTATTGAGTAAAGCTGTATGTTTTCCTCAAAGAATTATTTTTCCAATAGATTTTTCTGCATTGGAAACCAGGCACACAAATGTCAAGCCATAAAAGAATATTTTTATACTATAGTTTATGGTTAAGGGTATGTACCTTCAAGTAAAACGCCATAGCATTTATATAAAGTGAATGCAGGGCATTCGTAAAACGCATTGTATTATTTAGTATTGATTACCTATATCTTGTTCTCGAACGTATGCATAGTTGATTTTAATTGAATTTAAAGAGATCCTTTCAAAAAGCATTCCTTGTAGATATTTTAATCAATTCTAATTTCTCATTTCATTCGAGAAAAAAAACTAAACATGCTTTAGTGCAAAAACACTTGAATTTAGGATTACTTTCTTAATATAGATTCAACGATTATTTTTGAAGAATAAATTACAAAAAGTACATGTAGATTATCTAATCACTATTTATAAATGCATGCATTATTAAATATGAGTTTCTAAGAAATTATTAGAGCATGACTCCATGGAAATAAATTGCTTGAAAATAAGTCTTTTTTTCTGTGAAAACGATCTGGAAAAATGATCACTTGACAAATGGTTTTCAATGCAATTTTGTATTGGTATTTAATTGATTTTGGTTATTAGGTTTTCACTTTTTCAACGCTAATTTAAATTATTTGCTCCTGCTTTAAAGCATTTCTTAATTCATCAGAAAGTGCACACATCATTATTTCTTTATGAGACAAACATGCTCTATTTAAGGATAATTGTAATTTTCATATTTGAACATTGATTAGCTTTGGGAATTGAAAGTCCAACAACCCATGCATTCAAATATGGGGGAAATGCCAATGAGTGCAGACTGGTTATATGGAAGAAACATATGCAGTAACATATGTTACAAACTGAACAGTAAACATCTCATTATCAGTGCAATTTTCTTGATGATGATATGCCATATATACAAGTATTACAATTCATTGAAGCAAATAATGATATATATATATCCGTGTTAATTACAAAACCGTATCTACAACAAGACTTGCTTTGCTAAAGTAATTCTATTTTTTAATTGTGCAATTAACTTACAACAACAAAATATGCTTATTGCAAAATATTGAAAAACGAAGTTTTATTTTCAGATTAAATGTTTTAATTGGAGGTCTTGAATCGTATGGATTTCATATGAGCAACGTGGTACTGCATACATTAGTCATCTTATTGTTTGTCAACTTGTGTCACCAATGTTTGCTGTGGCCCAACCACGTCATCTTAATTGCGAGTCTTTTGATGGCCACCCATCCGATACACACAGAAGCCGTAAGTTGAACAATTTGAAACTTTCCAATAATAATTTTAGTGTTACTTGTTTACTACGAGTTCTGCATGCCCGAGCTACTTTATGAATTGTCCTTTAAAATCTCATACTTTTCTTGTACTTTATTAGGTTGCTGGAATCGTAGGACGAGCAGACGTATTGGCATGCGCATTATCTCTGATGTCCTTTTTGGCATATATAAGGTAAGATTAACATGCAAAACAAAACTTTTGTCTGAAAATCTGCAGAAAAGCTTAGTTGGTGCACATCAGATGTATAATTCTTAAGATGCGCACCTGAAATTGCGATTGCATAAATTGTGCTCAACTGTGTGTACTGCCAATGGCCGTTCAAAAGTGCATGCATGTACATATATATATCTTCTTCACTAAAGTGCTACATGAAAATTTAATGACTAAATATGAGATCTGTTGAACAGTCTCAATGCACAAGAGACAATAAGTGCCTTTGGTGAGCTAGTCTGCCCCAAGTGTTCGACTATGTAAATGCTCTTAATTTTCACACATTGTGAGCTTTATTTTGAGATTCTCGATCATCAATTTTGAAACTCTTCCCTTGAGTGCTTTGTGTCATACATGTACTTAGGCGTTTTGGCCACTTTTATATTGCGGTGACGAATTTGGGCGCTTTCTATAAACCTAAAGGAAAAATTATGCTCTAACACGCTATACTCAAGTAAATTTAAAACCGAATACGAAATGATGAAATATAGTATGTTGGCCTTATCCAGTGTCGACATGCCCATTTTGCATACCCATTTACAGCATATGAAGTGATTTAATAAAGTGATAGATGATATCCCATTAACTTATAACCCGGACATCATTCCTTTCATCGTCATTTATAATCTAATATTAGCTGGTCATAAACAGCGGGTTTTTAAAGTGGTGAACCGTATGCATTTAGAAAATTTCTAAAGGTTATGTGGTCAAGAATGTAAATTTTGTAAAATAGAAAGAAGTGAAACATTTGAAAAAAATGAGACAGTATAAATGATGAACCTTGAGGGCAGTATTTAATTAGTAAAGGCACTATATAGACATTAAAATGTCCTATGCTGATTTGTTGCATCTTTGGTGCATTATAAATTAGATTTTCTTTCATCCACTTAAAATTCTAACCTGAATCTTCATAACGTTAACTTTTCTATAGTATCAAGAACTTTATCCTTAGGCTTTCGAATAACTTTAAAACGTGTTCATGCATGTGAAACTTAGCTATACTAAAGGAAGTGGTCAGCAACCAAAAGTGAATTTCCATCCAGACATGCTTCTGAATTATTGACAACGACGATTGACCAATGCTTAACTTTTATGCTTAGTAGGCTATTGATGTTGGATGCAAAGACGGAGTCGAAATGATCTTTTCATACAAGTTTGATTTACGTTTTGAAAATGCAGCATACAGCTTTCCATGAAAAAGTTATCTTAAGGCTCTTTCAGCTTTGAAGAACTTGAAAAATCGACATGAATAT
>JAQGAE010000377.1:0-39150 GCA_034696685.1 Julus scandinavius | reverse complement strand
TAACCCTGAGGTTAACTCGTGGTTTTATATAACCTCAGGTTAGCTAACCTTTTATTTAACCTTTGTTGGTGCAACCGACCCTTAACCTTTGTTGGTGCAACCGGCCCTTAACAGTATCATTGTCGCCCCCAAATCTTCGAGGAATTCAAATTTTCAATAAAAATATACTGCGTTTGTAATGGTTTTCACATTGATACTTTTCAATGGAGCTTATGGATAACACGATAACAGACCTTTCATTCCTTTCACAGTAGTCCGGAGATTCTTCTAGGAATATCAGATCCTTCTTGGATGGTTTCTTGAACTCTTTTCGTGGTGGTCTCAACTTTTTTTTCTTGCGATTCACGAGTTTCACTATCGATGCTCCTTCAAATTTCTTCGTTAGTTCATCACCAATTTCTCGGAATTGTGCCATCTTTCTCCAACACACCTTCATTGAACACGAGCCAGAAACGCCGTGACACTTGCACACTAATTCCATTTTCGTACGAATTGCCTGTGAAATGCATGGAAAATTTATTACACATAAGTTTGTAATGAATCATGGGAGACTATAACGAGCATATGCACTGAAGTTTTTTTTTTAGCAAAATGGGCCGACTCTCCAGGGGTCATCACGAATGCTTTTTAGAAAATTGCAACATAGATCTTAAAAGACGTTTTGTAGAAGGGCCTTCGTATATGCACGCTTGAAGTTTATTTATAGACAGTCAAAATATTTATATGCAACTGAAAAGTAGACCACGAGAGTAAATTATTTTATAGCCATAAATGAGCCCCACGGCGTACATAGAGCAATATGCTTAGGGGTGCATCATTTCTGGAACATTTCCATACATCTGGAGAATACCTTTAATTTTGTAGGAATGTATACCTACTGTAGAGTGTATATTGTGCAATACATTATTCTTGTCATTTCATGAAGTTTATTCTGCCCTTCGGGGCTGGGGTCTAGCATCTTCCGTGAATCCCTGCCGATCTGTCTCATATAGCCCTATGCTTCCACCCAATGGGATTCTCCCAGCCACTGTCTGGGCTCTCTATGGCCTTAGATGCCTTTGAGCCCCTAAACGCTAACCAACCAACCAACCAACCATGAAGTTTATTCAACGCTTGGCAAGTGCATGCATGGTGTCAAAGATTCCGAAAAGTAGAACTCTTCAGAATAAAAGCATTTATTATTTAAATGGAATTGCTGAAATAGTCAATTTCAAATTTACACTTGAAATTAGCGAAATTAGATTATACATGTAAATGGAACAAAAATAAATTAAATTAATCGGTCATATGCAACATTTGTCGGTTATTTTGATAATGTTAAAATAGTAATTTAAACCTGAGTTGTCAATGCTGTTATCGTTATGGGACGATTATACGCTCCTACAAAGCAGCCACTATTTTAAACCGAATAAAAAAATAGTTTATACGTATATTGTTAGTGTTGACTGATTGGTAATTTTTCATAGGCCGAACAAAGATGATGACAATTTTTTTCTTTTATTTATTTTTTTTGGGACAACTTGCATAATGTTGTATACACACAATGTAAGTTTTTCTTTGAAAAGACACTTGTGTTAAGTAGATAAGTCGTTCCCCGTTACAACAATCATGCACCATTCATCTCACTGCCAACAAGCTTATTAATTTCACCTATAACATTAGCATTTGACAGAACAACTTTCAAAGCAGTCGTCTTATTAATGTTTGTTTTACATATGTTGTGAGAGATAAATGCAACCTACCCTTCTCCCTGCCTCATTATTATGCAGATTCATTAACCCTTCCACGCTTTCGTCGTCTTCCCTGGAATCAACGAAATCTTTGCTGAAGGTTCCGCCAAATTTGATGTCCTCCGAGCAGCCTCCCCATTCCCATTTGTTTCTCGTTGGACGCGTTCGAACCCTTTCATCACAACCACATTCTGTGATTTCTCCTTTGCTGCAAGCCCTCGTAATACTGTAGGCAACACCTGCCGCCGAAATTGCGTAAACGTACGCTTTTTCTCGACTTTCTGTAATGAAAAGACAACACTGGATTATGCCCTTTGATATCCGCCAAAATTGAGAACCCTTGCAACACTACACACAATCATGATGCTGATGTTCCTATCGGATACTTAATATAAATGTAAAGTTTTGAGAGAGATTTATTACATTAACGGGTTTTTTTCTGTGGAAAACTAGCAAATGAAGTACGTATGTCGTTTGCTATTTTAGTATATCATGTATGAGCTTAATGCAAGTGCCATTCAAGTTTTCTTGTTTTGCAAAAGATACGTCAGTCTGGACAACCTGTTCTGCATGCTTTAGTGATTTTCTGCTTTAGGGAGATTTATCTCAGAAATATAATAAATTGGAAAAAAAATGTTCTCTAATTATGCTTATTACTGAATTAATGCAGTATTGGTTTTATAGTATCGTTTCTTATAATGGAGATGTATGGAAATTAAATTTTGAAATGAAACGAACAGCTTGAAAAATATATTCTGCAACATTTTTTTCTTGCATGCTTGTCTTTTTTTTATCCCCTCAAGAACATGAAACTGAAGAACTGATAATAATTTTTATTAGTAATATGTTCTCATAACATCTGTCATTGTGGATGACTGTGATGAACTATACGAAATCATCAACTCATTTTCAAGATTTATTTTGCTTTGATTTCATCACTTCCATCTTTTATGCATTTTGGGTGTTGAGTGAAGACTTCTCATAATCCTGCCACAGATTCTTCGAATTACACTTGGAACTGTCATATCACTCGTCCGCTCTTTATTTGCCTCCGTTTTTTCAACATTTGGTTTGAGAAAATCTTGTCTATGGCGAGATGCAGCTACTTGAGGGCTTGGCATTAGAATTCGTATAATATGCTGAATGATGTCCACTGATATGAAAGTGTGTGAATATACTATATGTGAGGAGACTAGCATGAGCTTATTGTTATGGTGGAAAATAAGTAGGGGATAAAGTAAAGTCGGACTAAATTTAAAGATCATCGGAAAAATATGTACTGTATTCGCAGTGTGACAAGCACGTGCTACATCACCAGATAATGTTCCGGGGAGTTGAATCTTAAAATTCTTTAGCAGATGTTAGTTTCTCGTTAACAAGATTTACGAGTGCTCACCAAAAACGGGTGTATATCGGTTTTCAACATTCTCAACGGTTGTATTTGCTCACAATATCACTTTGCGCTTGCGAAACGAAGCTGTCCATTTTTTGACGATACTGACAGTAAAAGAACGCTGATGGGATGGCCCACCAATGTTAACAACTTTTTGCTAAATAGCTTTACTTAAAATGATGTGTCATATGCGAATGGAGAAGATTATTTATTGCCTCCTAAAGTAGATATGGGTTCATAGTGGGAAAATGATATGAATGTAAATCATATTTTAACTGTGAATGCTCACTTTAAAGTCTTTGATAAACTACTCATTTATGGTAATGGAATGCACTTGAGCAATGTATACGATACTATCACTTCACTTCTTAACATCGTTTATCTTCAAATACAGTAGTTTATAACATCGGTTTCTGGTAACGAAATTTAATAAAATTTACAATGGAGGAAATTTTTCTTAAAACTTGAAGTTTCGGATAAAAGCATTGCAACCACATTACGTAAAGTACAACTAAGGTTTTCTTTAATTATTTGTTGGTACAAACATATTCATCTGTGTTTAATCATCTAAGCCATATCCATCCTCTCAACTATTGCCTTATCACAAATTCTATATTAATGGGATACACTGATATAACCGGTATTTATCATTTTATAGGACAATTCTTTGTTGGCTACCTTTGTGGATGTGTCATATTTCTTGATGTGTCAAAACAAATTCAGTGCATTGTTTGTTTTGGATAAGTTGTCAAGGTTTCATAAGTTGTTGCACGTTGTAAGTAATTAGTTTATCTTATAATTTACACTACAAACAATGACCAAAAATACATAGAGCACTAGGTTTGACCCCAAGATCGATGCACGGTTTGGCTGTGGTTCGAGCATGGTGATAAAATATTTTTTCCTAAAATGGCCCATGGGAGGAGCAAGACAGGTCATAAGAAATTTTACCCAAGGTAAGAGGATATGTCTAAATCTATTTTTTGTCTTGTGGTATAAAAATTACCTCATCATTCCACTAACGTAAAGGCTACTCTTCTGTAAAGTTTAGATATTAGATTTCTAACAGCAGCTCTTGCATCATATTAATGCTAATGATCCCTAGGCCTCATAAATTTCAGAGGCGTCCAGATTCATATTTCCATGTTAGTGGAGAGGGCAGTGACGCTGCATTGCAATCCACGATAGCTGTAGACACGGAATGACAAGACTAAACACAAGAGTGCATTTAACAAGCACTTCACTAATCTTGTCTGGGATTATTATTGGCTTGCCATCCCTGAACTGTAAAAGCTGAAAGGCATTTTAGCTCGAGTGTGCACAGGATCGTTTTCATTTTGTTTACATGTTCAGACCGAAACCTTGGCTGTGTGACAGACAGGTCAGGAAAAAATCCAAAAAAAGTTTTTAACTTGTTCATTTGAAGGCTGTTTGTAAACAAACTAGCTCAACAGTATCGCTGCAATTGTTTACGAGCGTAGCATACCATGCTCAGTATGGTACCGGGCCATCCAGAGGTCCAAGGGGCTGAAGAAGTGTATTTATGGCCTATACGGGGTGTGCAATGGGGAGAAAAAGCGGTTCTGGAGTACGAATTACCCAACGACCATGCAATTTCGCAGCAAAAAAGTAAAATGTTTTTAAATTCCTGTCATGTTGTTTTGTTGGGGGATATGTCCTTTCGTCTGTTCGGCAAATGCACGTGCATGTTATAACTGTAGTGGGCCCCCCACACAGTGGGCACAAATGCCAAACGTAAGATGAAGGGTACAAAGTTGGGGAACGGGGCGTGGCACACATACCCGCCATTCGTTATTAGCCAAATTACATGTAATGCGGCTGCAAATGACCATTGTGAGGGGAATACTAAACGTGTCGTGGTTATTGTTCGAAGAACGATAATGGCACCTTGCTGTTGTCGTCTTGGTTTTCAAGTATTTACGACGCAGCAATTAGCACATTACTAAAAGGCGAACAATGCGGCATCTGGACAATAAACTGATTCCTCCATTAACATAAAAATGGTAGTTAAGGTGACACCATTGGAAGAAGGTGGGCGCGCACACACACACCGGTCCTCAGATCATTCAGTTAGGATTTAAACAATAGCTAGGCTTTAACCTTGAAATTTAGGACCCGATAGAATGTTAAGAATGCCTCTTTTTTTGCTTTTTTGTTTGTGGTCTGCGTGGGGCATACTTATAGAAGTACTACAGGAACTATAATGCAATATTTGAAGGTGTCTAGAACAGAAAATATATTCAATGAATTTTATAAGTCTATAAAGTTGTTCGGTTTATAATATAATGTTTAAACTTATCTGTATGGCATGACATTTTTTTAAAAATTCTCTGGCCAGTTAAATCAAATGTATTTGTAGCATTGAATGATATTTTAGTGCCCTACATGTAGGTGTCTCTACTATACGCAGTATCGTAACATTGCTGACCGAATTTTACAGTTAATGTCCAACATATCGGCATATGTAAAGGCCTCAAACGGTTAAAAATGCAACGTAAATCATGTGGTAATAAACCAACTGTAATAAACTTTGTGAGCCATGGAATTGCTACCGTGACCTTAGTTATTTGGGATGCCACTTCAATGAAATTCAATAGTTCCGCGTATAGCTATATCTTTATATTAAACGGTGATAAATAGCATCATAAAACCAAGTTTCTTATTAACGTATGATAGTGGTGCAATACTTATTTTAAGATCTCCAAATTTTAGATTTATAGGATCGGTGCCGCCATCTTGGAAGTTAAAACTTAATTGTAGATTATAAAATCACTCATGGCACTGGTAAAATCAATGCCATTTTATTGGACACCCTGTACAGTGTTAACACGATTAAACTCAATATCGATTATTACATCATACATGCATATTTAACAATTTTTATAAAAAAATCTGTGAAAAAACAAAAACTAGCTATAAGAACAAGAAATATATGAACACGAACTTACTTATCCACAAAACTCCTCCAAAGACAGTGGAGGTACTGTTAAATGTTGTGCAATTCCATCGATTCATTTTAAACTGGAATTGGCATTCATCGATGCCCATTTTGGCTCCAGTTCCAACAGTTTTGAGGACATTTTGACTTAGACCACACAGCTCTTTTTGACGTTTCACCAAATATTGAAGCATGTTGCAGTGTTGTTTATATGTGGTTGGCTTTAATTCCAAGGTGCTTTGATACGCGGTAGGCATTCCCAGCAGCCTGTTTTGCACATGAAAGAAGAAAAAAAAAGTAACATCAAGTTATAGTTCTGGTGCATGACATAGCGTGAAAACAATATGTGACTACATCCGGTCAAACATTTGTTGCTTTATCAAATAATTATGTTTAATAACAAATTATCTTTTTTTTTAAATGCATAGCGGACATTCATTCTTCAAACAATTTAAGAAAGCTGGTTGCAATCAAATGTTTGCTTTGTTCTTTGAGTAATGACATTGATCAAACCTCAATGTTGGACAGTATAAATTGATATAAATGCGTAAAATCACTTACAATCACTTTTAATTTGATGGGTTACACTGCATCTATTACACATTTGCATCGCCAATATTACAATTAGAACAAAATACCCGAATTTGGCTAATAATCACTTAAATGGCAAAATAGAGAATATGAAATTTGTGCATTAGTTCTCATACTCGTTATTCTTTTCTTTTTTTTTTTTCGGAGGTGTCCCAATGCATGCCGAGCACATCACGTAAAATACGAAATTCAGCAGTTTTGGGAATAAGCTTGAGTGACGTTGCCTTGAGGCTGTCAGCAGGTTGCCCAAAACCTATTAGGCTTTGCATGATGAAAATGCACGGTGGAATTCAGTCGTTTAGCCGTGATGTAGGGGAGGGCCTTTCAGTCCATTTTCGCACAAATGGCATATGCAGTCCCAGCGATTCCGTGGCTTCATTGAAGCGCAGACCCCATATTGGAAAGAGCACCCGGTACGAATTCATTTGCCTGATGAATTTGCTTCCTCCTAAGCGTTTTGTACTTAAATCATGGTCGTCTGACCTCATCTTCATCACTTCCAAATGACTGCCCCAAAGATGAGACACCCACCACGGGGTGTCAACGATTGATAGTCTCCCTGCTTGCTCTAGTATTGAGAGAATGAATTAAGGATATAGATTAAGCAGTCCCCTCAACAACTTCTTCTATGCACGCGCTTTACTAAGACGTCCCTTTGAATAGTAATGCTAATGTTTGCGAAATTCCAAGAATGGAGTACCCATTGCGTAAGGCGATATATACCAAGAGCTCTGTATTTCTCGAATCTATACGTCCCACACCACTAGGACCTATATAATTTCTTATTGCCAAAAGAGACCTGAAAGCCTACCAGCTGTATAACTAAAACCACAATTGTTGCACGGGTTTCAATATTTTTAAGAAGGCTTATACGGTGCAGAAAGTTTTTGAACAAACACTGAAATTTGCTTTCAATGTTCGCTTTCAAGAGTACGGATTTCCTTCTTAACTCGTTTGAGTTTGACTTTTCTTTCACAAATAACAAGGTCCACGAGATTGAAGTATTTAAACTGGTCAGCATGCATACAACCAGCAAGCACCTTTGCTTCTTTATTCCAATAACGTCTTGTTCAATGGCCATTTTAGAAAAATGCAAACAACATTATTATAATACAGTGTCAGAGAACTAAGGTCGTATACGCCATTTCAAAAAGCTAAATTTATTTTCAAAATAGCAATATATAAGAAACATCCACAACTTGTATGTAAAAAGCAGGTCAAATGTTTAACAATACTTTTGAAATATGATGCATATACAAAGATAATGTAAATATATGAATCAATTTCATATTTTTGATAACTTTATTTTCTAGATAAAATTCGAAATGTTAAGAAGACAAAAAAAGAGAAAATGACAACTGTGGATTTTATTGTGATATTAAGCGACGAAACCTGTGATATGAAATATAGGAAACAGCAAATGTATGCTGGGGTAAGTCCATCCACATCTTATGCAAAAACATATTAGATTAGTTTGATAGCGTCAAACATGATAAACTGAATTTATTCATTGCTTAAATTTGTACAAGTTTAATAGTTAATAATAGTTAGGCTTGCATACCAAACAAATCCAAGCCCAGTCTTGTAATATCCGCCATGACATAGGGTCATTTGCCTACGTGTAATAGTCAAATTAGGTGTTAAGTGTTTTAACGTAATCAGTTAACTCGGTAAACTAGGTCTATAAGTTGTTTTAGCGTTATTTATCGTCAAGGGAAATATATACAGTACTAACAAAACATTTTATCGAAGAGATCAGTAAGGTGGAGTGGTCATTATTGTAGAAGCAGGCTTTTGTTCATCAACCTGAACTTGGCTACCCTCGAGACCAGATAGCGTTAATGTGTTCAACGCCAAGATGTTTTTCTTTCATTTTTTATCACATCCACTTAAGTGCTCTATACTTTTAAGAAGTTATAAAATAAGAATGCTAAAGCCACTATCAGTAGGGAGCGTGTAGAACGTACACATATATGCACTGGTCGATAAGCCTGAAAATGCTGCTTTTCAAAAGATTTCTGAACCACCTGACCATGTGCACCAAACAAATTAAACACGTGCACCCTTATGGCAAGAATTTACGTGGCCATTTTTCACGGTGTTGATGTATTTTAAGGAAACTCATGTCCAAAATGCTTTACCATCGCAGAGTGAGGGATTTTTTTTCTCCTCTCCTTCCAATTCAAAACGTACACATACACACACACACCTTGGTCTGTGTAATTCCTTCTTCTTGGGATAAGACCAAAAGCTTTGTCTCGGCCATAAAAGGTGATTTATTCGCTTCTCAGTATGCTATAAATTATGAAAAGCATCTTGCTTTTAACGTCGAGAACTAAATGAGTTAAGACCAACAAAGCTGGTGAAAACTTCCCTATTGCGAACTCCATGAGGCGCAGTTTCTAATGGGGAATTATATAAAAATCGCTTGCTTTCAAGCTCAAGAATGTTTGTTGATCGAAAGAGGAATCGTGCTGTGCATTGGAATAATTATACGAGAATGTAGTTATCATGCCAAATGCAACAAATATAAAGTTTTGATGAGCTTGGGTGATAAAAAGATCCAACATGAGAAAAATCGAAAATATACCTACAAAAAAAATTAAGATTGTATTTAAAAATTTGCAGTAATTTGCTCATACCTTGTTCACACATTTAGCTAAATATTTAAGGAAAACAGATTTGCTGTTTATAAAATTGATTCACGTATTTTACGAGAAATTTCTGTATTAGACAGGACACTTCATATTTTAACCATAATGTTTTTAGCTTTTTTGTTGAAGAGCATGGCATGATTCAATTCTTTGATCCATAAGTCATGTCTTAAAGGTATGCAAGAGTGATTTCGCATAGTTTTTTGAAATTCTAGCTTTTTTATTTTAATCCTACATCATTAGAATAGAGCAAATATTAAAAACATAAAAACATTTTGCAGAATAATTTTAGTTAAGAAGCTGAAAAGGTACATTCCAGGGCTTGAATTATGATGGCAGGTTTTCGTTGATTTAAACAACTTGAAATTGAGATGGCACGCATGCCTCGCAAACTAAGGGTATCTTTAAATCAAAAAGTATAATGTAACAAAAAAATATATAGAGAAAAATTATGCCAAGTGCAGAAAAAAAACATGGAATTCCTCTGCAGCAACAAATAGATGCATGTTGGAATTAATCAACTGTCCATTAATTACATCTAAAATATTCAGTTTCCTGTTTTGTCTGCACTTTTAGAATACAAGTTAAGCTTTGAATACACAAAGTTGTTTTCATGCATCGCATGATTCGTACATGGACATGTATAATTCCACTAAGGCATTGTATACAGGGTGATTGTATTGTTTTTAGCTACTCTTCAGGCACAGTAAATTAGAGATGATTTATTAAATGCATGCTTAATAAGATAAACGCTTTTCTTCCAAATAAACTACTACGTTTGAATATTTGTAGTTAATACAGTATTTTGTTTACTAAATCTTTACATTACTCTACATTAAATATCTAGTTTTATATGAACGTTTCGCAATGTTGACTTTCCTGTTAACTTTCCCATAATGAGGTTTGGATATTATAACGCAATCGTCCTGTTAAAGTTTCATTAACAGGAAAACATGCATGCTATTCAGTTATAACTAACGGAATGATGGCACTGTTTGCTTAATGGCAGTAACATGATACATGTTATCAATTACTTCATTATCTGTAAGAATTTGTATGCAATTCCTTACAGGCCCAAACCCTTTAGTAAAGATCACTTTCAGTCATCGTCTTAACTGTTTTAAAAAAAAGTTGGTATAACATTTACATGTGTGACTGTTTGAAGTTATTGTTGAAATTGTAAATGGTTTTGAAATCGCCAAATCACCAAAAGTTTATTAAACAGCATGTTGTGTAGTGATATAACACTTACCCGTGAACGACCGAGTGTTTGTTTTCAATATATATGGTAACATTTTTAGCATCATCCAGAGAATTTTTAGACATGCATATTATGTCACGTATCTGTTGCGATTTTGAAATCCATCGTTGTCTCTGTACATGGCAACTTATGGATGAGTTTATAAGGTATCTTGCAGCATATACCGTAAACACCCATGGCAGCATACTCAATTTGTATTCAGGTGAGACAGGTGCAATAAAAGATCGCACGTTATACTCGGATTGCGGTATACGACTGAACATTCATTTAGCGCTGTAAGTTGATGGGTTTATAGTGCTTGTTCAAGTCGTTCTTAAACGCCGGAACGATAATGGATAAAGTGGATGTTCTTATCATCAGTTTGAGAATGCTCTTCGTTGTAAATAGACCCTGGTTTGCCTTAATGGGTTCCTCGTATACGAGGGCGACGATAAGTTTGCTTTAAGGTTTTACTTTGTAATATCTAACTGGGAAATACAGAATGAGGGGGAAAAAGACACCTGCTTTTTGTTTTCCTTCATGCCATAAGTTTATATCCATGTCTCATCTTCATACCCAACGATGGTAACATGAAAGGGTATATTATGGAAACACTAAGAAATTCAGGGTGATTTTAGTGTGAATTAATTGCCTTGAAAGCATTTCAGTTGGTAACACTGGCATTTCTTCTTTCGTTTGCTACACATTGCAGAACCGTTGTCATACATTCGTGACAGTCTGTGTGATACAAAGGAATATGATACAACATTTAGCTAGACTGTCACTGACTGTGACACTTGTACACGGTGCCCATTCCAAGAAGGATTGAAGGCAAAAGTGATCAAACGCCATGTTATCATATCGAAATCAGTAGAACCCAAACATGGGTTCTATACAGATTTGGTTTGTTGTCTGTATGCCTATTGTATTATCTTCCTCTTCTTCGTTAAATCAGCACTTCTTAAAACTTTCTTCTGCAACATCCAGAAATAATAAAATTGAATTTGTTTTGTGAAATTTAACTACATGTACAGGTATAATTGATGAATCAGCTATATTTATATAGGCATCAGACACCAACTGGTGTGTAATGTCTGTGATGAAGCACATGATGGAATTTTCTTTCGAAGGATCTGCATTGAACAATAAGATTCTAATTTCTCTGACATTCAGCATAATAGCATATTACAGCACAGTAATTTGGGGTGAAATCGTATTGCAAAAGTAATGTGTTAAATGCGAGCTACTTGTACTTCGCTTTTATGAAAAGATAGGAACCAGCATGATCCATTTGGTAATCTGGTACGGAAACCACCGTGCGAATCTGTTTTACTGAATCCATTTAGCTATGACTGTAATAAATTATATTTTTTTTCGGCTATGAAAAACTAAAGGTTTTATGCCAGAAATAAATAACTGCAGCGCTCCCATTTCTTCAACCCCTTTGCCAACCCAGCTCTTATTACGACATTCTTTCCACACCTGGTTATGTGCCTGACCCTCTTCTTTACGCTATTTTCACCACGGGAAATCTGTTTTTCGAAAGCCTTCCTGATCACTAATCAGGATCAATGACGTTAATATTTTCAATAAACGTATATATATTTGCAAAGAGCAGAAGAAATTGTCTTTTAGTGGAAATAGGACTAGATGCCACAATGTCTCTCAATCTGATCTGTTGTCTGCCAACCATCACAGCATATAACACAACAGCCTTAGAGGAGTTTTACTCATAGGGCCCTCTATGTACAACAATTTATGGTGAATTTTATTTCAAAACGATTGGGGTGATTAAATGCAAACATTCTTCAGTTTGCGAATGGTACAGTGTATGATGAAGTATTTTTCAACAGAGCCAAGAGCCCATGGGCTCTTGGCTCTTGGCAGGGATATGTCGAAAAAAATATGCTGTATTTAATCTATGCGCCTATGATAACAAATTCTCTTACCCTCTTTATACGTTATATTTCATCAATTTCATGGATTTATGATACAAAATTGTCCCTGTAATGGGATTGGGTTTTGCCATCAATTTGGTCCCTTAAGTTATTTTACAGGAATTTATTAAAGCAATGAAAATGGTTTGTATTGATAGCTCGGTTTCTTGTATTCCAATGTTTTTCAACTTGTGTGCTGCGACAATTCTAGGCCTTGTTTAGTGTGCCGTGTGCTGAAAAAGAGTGAAGTATACACTAATATAATGCATATTAGACCATGTATACATTTATATAACTATCCTCAAGAATCATATAAGGCGCCAGTGAGTCTATATGAAACCCAGCATATGACCAAATGTTTATTATTTCAACTAAAGCCATATTAAAATTTTCTACATTAAATTGGAATAAGTATTATGACTTCTGTTGAGTTGAATGGATTGATTGCATGCCTTACAACCTGTTATCGCGTATAAAGATTGCTTGGAGCGGCAACTGCACGGAGGCCAGGACTACATTTAAAGATAATGCTTTTGTGTAAATTCGTCACTTAAATTACGATTTCAGGATGTCTTCGATGTCATTAGTGCTGGAAATAGTAGCTCAAGATTTATGTAAACCGATTTAACAACTTGTTGCTCGTTAGCGAACAGACGTTAGTCAAATCGTTGATGGCAAAAATATCTCGCTATTTAAATGAAAGTAATGCAGTTTTCCAATCAATTGTTGGGGAGTAATGATTCGCTGGACACATAAATAAGATTGTCAAATCAAGATCGAGCACATGCTATTTTCGAGGACACGCACTCGTGGAGCTAATGGGCAATTATAGAATGTCGTTTACAAATAAACGCACTTTAATTTAAATACCATTGGAGGGCAAAATACAATGTACACCTATACATTTATTCATCCACGAGCACGAAATACAGCGATGTTCAAATTTTGAAATTTTCAGTTTTATTAGTTTGATCAAGTTGATATAGTTTATTCGCAAACATGTTCTGTGTTAAGTCGATGTTTTTTTTTAAGACCAGAACGTGTCATAAGACGTAGTGGTAAATTGTAAAGGTGTAGATCTTGATATCCGGCATGCTGTTTTTCGTGTTCAATAACCATTTTTCAAAGAAGGGTATTTTGATGGAATTTCGGTTTACAGGGTCATCGTACGTTCGTTACGAGGTTTTAAATCGACCGTGACATTGCACATGCGAACCCTGATTTATTTGGTAATAATGGTAATAAAATGATGGCATGAAATTATACTAACATTTTGATAAACAATCAACCTTGTTAAAAAAAAAAAGCTCGCAAATTTCAATTTATGGGAATATGGGGAAAGCAAAGAAAATGTTTGAAGGCATAACATGAGATAAATGCTAAGATAAAACCTATATTATTGAATGGTTTCAATGCGCTATAAGTCTTGTTTCCCAGTTATGATATTCTACTTAAGGATACCATAAATGTTTGAACAAACCCGACGAATTATAATGGCTTTTCGGATTAAAATCGTAAAATACGAGCTCCCCTTTTCCATAAAAATTCCCCTGGAATAAATTAACCCCAGCTCGTTTTATTTTTTTAAGTTCAATTTGATATTATCAAGCGTCCACCCTTTTCGTAATGTTTTTCCATTCCTTCATATATTAAAAGGGGAATAATAAACATTTCTGTCAGTCCTGACAAAATAAATGCACGTTTCTATTGCTCTGTATGGGGGAAAATCAAGGGGAAACCTATTGATTCGAACCTTACGCAATTTCCCCTTGATATATCTTTGATAGAACTATATACAAAAATGCATTATCAACAGCCAATGACTGATTGGCCCGTCTGATAAAATCGCATTGCTCTGTATGGGACGAAAATGTAGGCAATTTATTTGTAAGCGGAAATTTACATGCAAATGCACAAGGATATTTATACATATTCGGCATGCAAACTAGATGTATATGCTAATATTAATGGGACAGCAAGTGTAACAATTAAGATTCTGAGTACGAGAGGGTGGGCGAATTCAATTTCTTCTTCATCATGCTTTTTTGTTTAGAGACAAGGCTTAAGAGGCAACAAATTGCATGTACAGAAGCATGCACGATGTCAACTTGAAACTGAAACAGGTTTGGGGACATTTTGGGGGAAATCCCACTCGCTTTTAAATAAAATGATTGATAAAATTAGAATATCTCCTAGCGAAGTAGAGTATCCAAAAGTTGTATCCACCTGTTGGATTTATGAATTCTCAAATTGTGTTTATGCGTTAATTTAAACAGGACCAAATGTGGTACATTTAATAACTAATCTCAAAAAGTAAATACAAATTCGGTCCAACAATAACATTTTGAAATTACTATTGATAATCAAGACCAACATGCAATTACTTTAAATGGCATTATTTTGTACAGTTTATCAGCATTAGAAGATGTATGGATTGGATGATGTGAAACTGAAAATTGATCAGTATAATAATACTTTCATACATGTCGCATACTTTTTACAACATCTAACTTTGTTTGAACCTTATTTCTAGTAAAACCCTTTGTTTGGATACGTGTGTAAAAGCATGTGTTTAGTGAAACATTTTTTGCTTTATAAAAAGTGGCTTTTTTTTGTTGTTGATTCGGTTATAAAGTGAATTAAAAACGAAAAAAAGATTCTGGCTTGAATACCTGTGCACCTTATTTAATAGCCCTTATAAAGGATGAAATATTGTCCTCGTATTATACACTACAACGTTGATTTAGATTTAAGCGGGACCAATGGAAAATTCGCTGTCGTTTGAATATTATAACAAAGAAAATGGGAGTTTGAATAGTACACGAACGACGTGAAATACTTATTATACATACATGGTTTTCTGTATAAAAATTTCATGTTTCAAAAACCAGTTCGTGTTATTTTTCTTAGCTAGGTGTTTCGCTGAACAAAGTGGAAATTTTTCTTTATATCAGGTTGATCTCAGCATGGGTCCTTTTTGCGGATAATTATCCATGATGAATCGCCGTAGCAATTATCGCTGGAAATCGTAGACATTAACATGTCAGAATTTTAGGTGCGGTTTGCATGATAGCAGCTAGAAAACACCTGACTGTAATTATAACACTTTCAGGCATGTCTTAGAACTTTAAATTCATGATTTGCAAAATATATTTCGTGCGTTAGTTTTCAGATTTTTTTTTATGGTACTCATAATTAATATATTTTATGTATGCATGGAAGATTTTATACGGTACACGACTAGCTGTAGTTATAAAACAATGCTCGGAGGAAGTGCATTGAAAACAACATAGACATGTTCAGGTCTACCCACTATGGGAACACTTAACTGAAGATACACATATTGATAAACCGAAGTACAACTTTGCTAATTTTAAAGTAGTCGCAATGTATCAATACAAGTCTTTGAGAAAACGTTTCTCATCGAACTTCTTATCTACTTAACTTATACATTTTTATTCAATTTTTTGTTAAGGCATTGCATTATTTATCCAATTTCTGGGTGTTTCGTGACGCGATGTTTCGCTGAATAACAGTTTATAAATATACGATTGTCGATTAAGAATGGTTTTGCAACAACTTAACTTAATGTTTTTAAGTTAACAACGTTAACGTTGATTGTATTAATATTTAACCTGAATTTACCATTCATGTTGAATTTGACGTAATATTGAATAAACAAAACTTAGTTTTAACGCAAATAATATTAACATTAAGAAGACGAACGTTAACACTTTAACAAAGATTAAACATTCTTACATGTTTTTGAATATCATTTGTGGATTTTAAAAGCAATGTGTTAATGAACTTAATTTAATTAAAATATATTTCAGTAATTATAAACAAATCACGATGCAAGTTTATTAATTTGTCACATTTGTCGCCCATAACCAGTTCGATTTTAGTTTTTAGTGTCCTACTATAAAGATTATTCCCTGGACAGTAAGTAGACCTTTTAGAGATCAGGACAAATTGTTTAGAACCCTATAGGAATTTGTAGTTATTTGACGGTATGTGCATAGAGAAAAGTAAACTTACCACCAACTGGCGTGGCCGCTGACAAGCGCTGTCATTAGCAACGTGACCAAAACTAATCCCCATAGTTGTTCCATGTCCGCGAAATCCAAGACCAACTTGTTATGGATCAATGGCAGCAGAGCCGCGTTGCAATATCTCCAGAGGATACCACTTTAGTATTAAAACTCATTGGGCGATGTCCGCAGTAAAATGACCGACATTTCCGTCTTCTCAGAACAAACGTATCCATAACTGTCGTCAAATTCACCGCCGACTAAAATTCGTCAAACTGCGAAATATCGGCATTTTTTCACGGTTCGCGAGCCTCTTTCGGAATAACGATTGACCGGACACACGACACACATTGACACCCACTTAAACGAAGCATTTACATCAATTTCGAGCACGCATAAACACGAAAGCGATCGTTTTCCATCGAGTTTCCACAACTAATCCCACACTTGTCTTCGGCGCACTGCCAAACAGCCAATGGCAACGTGCAAGACGCACGGCGGTTGCATTTGGTGTGTGTGTGGTTCCCTCTTGTCGAACCACGCTTTTTTTCTATTCTTTTTTTTTTCTTCTTCTCAATCGTGTTTCTTTTTTGGAATTTGCGCAAAAGCCAACTTTTGGGACAGTTTGTATGGAACGATTGAGGAGGACATGTTGTCCGCTGGAGACTCTGAGCCCAACTGGATAACGTTACCTTGGCGTGTTGGAAATCCTGCAATGCTATATAGCCGAAGCAGTCACTTGGACGGCTTTCAAACCTCATGCACTCACTTTCCAAAAGTGATGGCAAGTAGGGGGATCACCGACTAAATCGGTGTCTGCCAGTTCGGGTGCAAACGATATATACGCGCATCAAGATGGACAAAAAACGCACAGGGGGCTGCAGCCACAGAAAAGGGAGCACCGGGATCCCCACTGGGGATTAAATGGAAACGTGAAATCCGTTTTTGAGGGAATTACGATCCCGCGTTTATCCCGCCTTGTTTCTGCAGAACGATATATTGCTGTTTTTCAAAGCTTTTGCTTGTACACTATAAGGTGAGGCGATCGTATATCAGCATTGTTCGGACCGTACCCCACCTTCCAACATGGACTTTTACCCAACTCTGCATCGAATAAAACCCTGTGGTAATAATTTTTCAACTTCGAATGGGGGTGGAGTTGTATTTTTAACTTATGTATGAACGCCCCACGCTGTACATTGTATATTGCTTTTTACGTAGAAAATTGACGACGCCTTTGTAGCTTGATTTCTTTCTTTAACATTGGACGACAGCACTTTAGGCATACTGAAATTCTGCTCAGAAACCTTGTCTTCATCATTTTCCCCATTGTGCTGCCAGATGTGCTGCTTGCTATTCCATTGGATAAATTCACAATTCATAAAGTGCTTGCTCGAAGTCAATGTCATTTTTATCTTAGTTTTGTAAATTTAAGAAAAATTGATGGCATAATTTACATCATGTAAAGGATTACGAGCTCAACATGAAACGCACATATGCTTAACAGTTCATTCATCTGTCTATATTACAACGATTTATAACGCGTCATATTATTCTCTGATTTTCATAAGGCTTTATTTAATAGAATATAGTCAATTCTTTGATATTCCAACTTTGGAATAATTTGGTAAAAAATTAAACTATTCAAAAAGATTGAAAAATGAAGTTTTAGAACTTTTTATCATGTGTGCACCTTTTACGATTAAAAATCGATATTGCAAATGAAATATTTTGCACAAAAAAGTATACTAAATATAGGCCATAACGTCATTATGTATGGTGTCCGTCTACATTCAAAGTTAACAGTATTTCTGTTTTCAGTTTTCTAAATGGCACACAAAGGTGAAGAGGTGTACTTATATCATCATTTGTCAGATTTCCCCCTTCCAATCACATTTCCCTGAAAACAACTGTTTTCCTTGCGTCATTCCAAATTGAACAATTGGCGAAAAATAAATTCACAGTCACAAATTATATGGTTTCGCATACGGAGGGTAGTAAAAGCGGTCCATAACAAATCGCCAACAGATTTTTTCCTTCCTTATTCTTTTGTTGTTCGAACATGTGTTTTTCGCTATGTTTTCTTCTCTGCCTTAGCCTAAACAATGGGTTGGCCAAGTGCATGCATTCAATGGCAAATCCAAAAAAGATTTGTAATTAATATTATTAAAAATGGCGCTAGGTTATCTCGTAATGTAACGTATAATTTGGCAGTTTGGGACGTGGTATCGTGGTGCATATGTTGACAAGTTGTTTTTAGTTTGTTATTCCTGTGGGTAAGACGATACGCTGGCCTTATTGGTAACTCGTAAATCTTGCGCTATTCTTAACCTTTGTTATGGCCAGTCTGGCAGCATTTTTTGTCTCCATGCGGAGATATATATAACAATGCCATTTGACGAAGCGGTCATCGTATATTTGACCGTGTGTCTGCTTTTTTATATCCAAGAATCTATAGTAATCACGGCATAAATCAATTGATATAATAGTTTTTGAAACGTTTTCTCTTCGACATACGTTCATGACCGTGTCCACTTAACCACTTTTCTACCTTTCTGCCGTCAACGGGTCTTTTTGTTCTCTGACTTATTCGCGAGCTTTTTTGACTTGAAAGGATCCGCAAGCACAATCGTCGCAAAAACACTCGTTCAGTTGTTTTCAGGTTAAATATTTAAGGGAGGTGCATGCCTACAACAAGAGTCACGATGCTATGACATTTGGGAGGGACTATCGCGAGTGAAACCGACCAATCACAGGGCAGATTACCAAATTTCATTCATGAACCTAGTTTACTGTGTACACTGAAACTATGAGCCTAAAAGTCTAAAACTGACGTGTTTGCACTGTATGTATATAATGCATCTTGCAAATTGCATTTGGTGTAATGAAGATCATTTTATAACTTACTAAAAGCTACTAAGATGCCAAAACTTGAAATAACTTTGATTTCTGTTAAAAAGAATATTCTGTAATGACAAAGATCAATTTGATTCCATCCTTCATCACTCCTTATAATTAATCTGGAGATATTATTTTTGGATGTGGGGTTAACCGAACCAGAAGAATTTTATTGGTTGGAATGTGTCTTAACATTGTATGGATCTTCTACATTTTATCATCAGACCTTCAACTTGGTGTACAAACCGACAACTACAAAAATTGTGTTTTCCAGACCGATTATCATATAGAGACCGACCCTTTATTGTTACAACTCCAGTCATGATCTCAAATTTGCTAGAATTTAAATTGTAGAATGTAATAATTTTTTATTTGAGTCTCAATTGGAGGCACCTGAAAATTACGGAATTTAGTTGCTTCCGTTTATATCCCATTATAATGCCCATTTCTTGAGATCAAGTACAACCATTTTAAACTGGCAGTTTCATGCCGCTGAAGTTTTTTTCTTCTTTAATTTTTTAAGCAGCATTAAGTTATATTGTTTAAATGAGACGATGCGTTAACGTCATCTTGATGGTTTTATAGTCATAATTTATTTGTGCAATTGTGCTTGGCAAAAAAAAAAATATATATATATATAAAATCAAATTAAAGTTAATTGGTATACGAAAAGAACTTTCAAGCGGCGTATATGTAAACTGGGTTGGAAACAGAAATACCAAAAAAGCTGCTGCTAGGCATTTCACCCTTAAGCAAGAAGAAGAGAGATGTATATACACAACTCTTAACCTTTTATATATAAATTATGGGTGGACAAGTAAAATGGCTTTTTTGTAATTTGTTGCATGCGAACTTAATGCTTTGCAGGTTTCCAAATGGAAAATAAGTTAGCTTTGATTAATGCCACGGCTTCTCGAAATCCATTCTATTTTCCAATTATAGACTGCGAAAATGGCTTTTATAGCTAACTTCAGAGTGCCCAGTTTTTCATATAAATATATATCTATTTTTTTTTCTTTCTTTGCAAGGTCTTAGATTAACGCACATTACCGTACAAATTCTATTCAATACAAACATGGCGTGAATTTATGGCATCACTCCTAGCTAGCTTGCCTTTACTCCAAAGGTGTATATATAGCTGGTAGCTGAAAAGTCTGCTGGCTAGACCTCGTAAAACCAATTTGGAGGCAACTACGTATATACACGTTGAATTTAGCAACCCATTTGTTACAAGTTATTTATAATACCTCTATTCTGTAATTGCATGGGCTCTGTATTCCGTAAATACCAAAGGAATTGCTAGGTGGTTTCCATTGTGAATCTAATGCGTATTCATAAATTTGATTTGACCTAGTTGAATTTAGATTGCAGTTTCACAAAAAAAAAAAAAAAAAAAAATCATTTTTGCTCTTCCTTATATTGAAATTGTGAAGTATCGAAAAACTCATGATCAGCTTCAATGCCATATACACCGAAACTTGAAAAAGCTGTTTTAAAGTCGCAATTTTTTCGAATTGTTTTTAACAGTAAAATTTAGTTTCATGAAGAATGGATTATCCCACTGGGAACAGGTTTTTCTACTTTGTACATGTTGATCCGTTTGACTTTTTAACTTGCTGAGATTCAATTAAAGATAGTGATCTGTGACGCAGGATATTATAGGAAGAACCTAAAGTTTAGGAGTATATAGTTTGAAATGCTACATGATGAAGTTGATTTAACGACGAACGAACTAAAACAGACACATTTCATAATTTTATGATGGTTTGCCTTTTAATACTTGGTTTTGATTTTCACGGAAATCTCAGTAACAATTTTTTTCATTACCGTTCTGTAAATTGGTTTGTTCAATTTGTCGTAATGTAGGTTAATGCCGATGGTCTATCATAACACTTTTGTGGGCTAAGGCGATAGTTTATAGGGCATATAAAAGTAATTTCGTATTCATTTGATATTTCTTGCTCAAACTCCCGGACCTTTCATGTAATGGGGTCTTGTTACAAGCTGTAACGTTTTTGATCGCCCTACATAAAAGGTAGGACATCAATTACGTTTATGACCAGATCACCGACCAGTATCCATCAAAACAGCAGACTGCCAATGGCTTTTCTGATTGTACAGCGGGGATTCTGTCCAGGGAGAAGGTCGCCTGTATAGTTCCTAATGTGTTTCGTGGGACCCATTTATTTCCCTATTGTTTCCTCACTTTGTCCGCCCATATATAGATATTGGCAATAGACGTGGAGATTTATTTAACGGATGGGAAATGCCGCTATAAAATGCTAGAAGACTAGTTGAACACTCACCCATCCATGGACTTTTGGGGGGAGGGGGTATCTTTTTCTGTAGTTGGTCGTTTCAATGAGGGTGGCTTTAGGTCTCTAAAAGTGAATATTGATGAAGCAGTGCATTTATTACTGCATTTACTGGGCTATGGGAATTGGAGTGCAGCAACGAGACGGGTAGATTGCAATTAATTAACTGGCAGCTAACGAATTGCTCCTCCGACGTTTCTGTGTTGGTCATTTAGATCCAGCCCTGATTGTGTAATGAGCTACAAATGGCATTCATAGACCTCGTTGTAGATTGACATCAATCCGTGTGGTAGTTTACCAAAAATAATGGGGGTGCAGCATCTGGACATTAATTTAAACATTAAGGCGACGCCCAAGTTTCAGACGATCTTTCCAGGATACTGAACACCTACACTATCTTCCGCCATGTTTACTATGACAGTATCACGGGCATAAACAACCTCTTGAGCATGGGACTCGACTTGATCCGCGCAGATTAAAAGCTTGAAATTTCCCGGGTGGTAATGAAAGAAAAGAAAAGAAATATTAAGCCACAAAAAAAAAGTAAAATTAATGCTAATTTTATTGTGGAAAACCCACTTGATGCATTGAAATAAGTTTGTCGTTGTAATGAATCCTGGCCATTGCACCGGTTTCAAATAATATTTTATATTCAAATCTATATGGATTAGTCGACAGTCATGAAAGCCAGTATTTGGTTATAAATAACCTAAGTTCTGTTTATAAAATGGTATCAAGTACATTTATCTAATTTTGAGCATCAACGGAAATGGTCAGTAGTAAGAATATGATAAAAACCCAACTGATTATTAAGATGTTTTGTATAGGTCTTACAATAATCGTTTAGGTTCTGATCAAGAATATTGTATATGCAACTGGAATTTGTTTGCTTGTTGAGGGCGTCCAAAACCTCAAGTGACTGATTGAAGAAATCTTAATATCATATGGAGTTATGGGTAAAGTCAGAATTTATAGTTGCAATTTTTCCTACATTTTATCGTTTATACATGACCCCCTAATGAAGAAAACCACATCCTTGCAGGTAAGCTGTCACTTCAGGTGGATAAATGACCAATGCTTTTTTTCACTGCTTGTGTTGCCACTTTTTTACTTTTGTAAACTATCCACAGGGGTGTAAACGTATACATTTATCTTAAATATAGGGGCGCAGGCCAAGGTAAGAATAATCAAGTTTAGCTGTTGGGAAATGCTTCAACATGATTTTTTTTGTTTTGTTTTTATAAAAGACATTTTACGTGGTTGAAAAATGTTTCTTTTAACGGTATTTGCAGTCTAACAATGCCTGCTGCAGGCTATGAAACCCAAAAATCATGAATATTAATTTGTAAAGTTTCTTATTTCAATAAATGGTAATGAAGTCAGAAAGAAGCATTTTGCTGTACATCATAATGGTCCCATATTTTCTAGTTCACGTTGCCATTTCATTAGCAGTATATTGTTGGCACTTTGATACTCTGTACATAAATTTCATAATGTGTATTTTTAAATATACTTCTGTAACATTTACAATAGTATTTTGTAGTTAATGCATGTACTTGTCTTGTGCAAGGTAAAGGTGTTGTAAACAGGTTTAGCTTGGATTCCTGCTCACATTTTTGTCTACCATTCTTTATGATAAATATACTGATATACCGAATTGTGCCTTGTGTTATATTTGTCTAGGTTTGGTGTCCTTGGCAATGTGAGAAAGAGGGCAAATGTTTGATGTAAACTTTATGTAAAATACGGGTTAGTGGGGTCAGCGTTTTCAGGGGCATTGAAAGAGAGGTAAATGTTTTTGAGCAACCCGATATCACGGAGGAAGTAAAGACCGCTAATGGAAATGAGCGGTGCCCTTTCAAACAATACAATCCATCTTATTTTTGCTTGCTTGACCGCACTTTCTCAATCAGAACTGGAGTCCTCAAAGAAACGATGGTGGACATATGTCCATTGAGGGGCAGCGTGTGAGCAGTCGAGCTCAACTGCCGATGTGACAGTCTGCTTCTCCCAGGCTTTGGATTATACCGGATTTCATAGCCAGATCTATGCATGAAAAAAAGCCCGGCTTATTGAAAGCTGTGCGAAATAGACCAAATACTTATCCCCGAAATTAAAAACTTGGCGAGAATGGTACCATATTGCCAGCTTCGGGTTCTTTTGAAACGAACCGGCAAGTACGAGTTATTGATAACATTATACTGTACGTGTAATTCAGACCCTTTCCAAGGCAGGAAATAGGGGAACGCAATATAGGGAGTGAGGATATCGGTTTTTGGTGATTTTTATCCAATCTTATGGGTTATGCCACAATGGGCTTAGTGCATATGCTATTCTGAAGGTGGTTTTCGCGGTTTTCCACAGTTGTTTCCAGGGTAAATGCCAAGTTAGTTCCTCTAACACTCGGTCGTGACTGTGTTATTTTTTCTCGTGTAGTTTCTAGGTCCTCTATGGCCTTAGATGCCTTTGGGCCACTGAATTTTACTCCAGCAATCAACGGCATAACAATAGCAGGCCCCCCCCCCCAAAAAAAAAAACAACAACAACAAAGATACATTATGTTGTGCCATTCAAACAAAGCATCTCCACACAAAACAAGATTTATATTATAAAACCACAATATAAAGGTGCCGTTTATTACATTTTTCAAAGGTGTTCTCCTAGACATGTCATTCCTTATATGGGGTTTCCCCAATCAATGCTTGGGCTCTTTGGTCATGGATGCTGCCCTTTGGACATTTGAACATCACCCAACCAATCAACGACATTTCTTAGTACAACATTTTCATAACTTTTCATAAATTAAACTATAAATTCACAGTTACTGTCCTATAGTGTTTTCTCTATAAGAGGCCCAAATAAGAAAATGCATATTTTTCATGTTGATATTGGTGTTATCTTAAAAAACCATACCAAAAATCGTTTGTAATTTAGTTATTTTAGTCATTTTCGTAAATTAACTTTGATACAAGAGGATTCATTTTAAAAAAGTTGGATACAATTTCGACCCTGTATTGTATACAAGGTGAATAGGGACCAAAACCCCAAAAAACTCTAGGAACCATCAATAAGTCATATAGAGAAGAATTATTTATTATATTCGCACTTAAATTTCGAGTGTTACGCTATTATAGTACAGTAAAACACTTAAAAGGGTTGCACCAATATTTTTCATTGCCTTATCCGATATGGGTTGCAGCGATTGCAGTAAGCGTAGGATTGGAAACTAGAGAAAATGCACAAGTTTGAAAAGTCTTGGTGATAAAATCCATGAGGGAGTGTAATCCTCGTATAAGGTACCCAGTGCCCTGGCATCAAAGATTTAAGATATTGCCAGCTGGGGAGGGTGTTCGTTATCTGGCTCATGTGTGCCTGTTGGGAAATGGAGTGGTGAACTTGTCGAAATGCTCACATGGCAGAATTCTTGAAATTTCTTCAGCTGTTGTACGCACTAACGACATGGTGGCCTTAGTAGAAAGCATTCCGACAGAGGACAGGCGAGAATGCGAAAGCTTTTTTCCATGTCTCGCTAATGGCTGTCATAGTGTAATAAACACCATTAAAGCGAGACTGCCTTAGGCGAAAAGCAGTGACCACGTACATGTATATTATGGTATACATCCTGATCTCTTCCATCGTTCTTTGTACATAAAGATAGACAACTCCCCCAAGTATGTTCCTCTATTACGCCACGCTTCGCCCTATGCACCAGAAATTGAGCTATGGCCACATATGGTTTTGACGCTATATTTGGCATTTCACAATCATGCATGCAGACTTTTGCTGAGAGCATAATTAATTTTGAAAAGTCGACAACAGTGTCACTGCTACCCATTTATTGCGCACTAGGTAATGGAAATGGCAGGAAGTGCACTGGCATTATCATATTGAATGTCAGCAGAGTTCATTGGCTAAAAACGTCTTGCATGCTCAACGTATTGCTTTATAGTCAACACTTTTACAAGTTTGACTTGTACTGCCATGGGAAAGGCTGTTGACGACTTGCAGTTTGGGGATTTTGCGAAACTGGGATTGGAAACAATTATACTTTAGCAGTTTATGAAATTGGTTGGAACACTTCACTTACTGTTCCCAAAAAAATAAAATGCTGAAAATAATCTCTAGGTTAGGATGTATGGTATATTTATTTTGATTTCTCTAGTAGGCTTTGTTAGAGGAACATCTGCCGAAATGTTGTAATGAATTTCAGCAGCTGTCATCAGTCAACGCTGCTTAAAATGTGATCTAAAGGGTCATTAAGACCTCTTTGCTTGTGCTGTACCAAAATATTTACTTACATACACTCGTATAGTCATGTAAATATTAGTCAATGAAAAATTTCATGTAGTATACGAGACAAATCTATAACAAAATATACATATTTACTAAACCTGAAATGTATTTGTAAATGGAACTGTTAAGATTTGGTCAATTTCTAAATTAGATTGGAGGGTCGTTTTACATTTTTTTGTATACAACAAGGTTGGTTGGTCTTCGCAACGAATCAACTTTTGCCTCCCTTAACTCCATTATGTGTTGTTATCTCTGTTGAATTTCCAACATTTCAAAACATGAGTTGGTCAAGAAGTAAATTTAACTACAGCTTTATTTAGATTTTAAACACTTCATCAATTCAAGGCACTCCAGCTGCCAGAACTTGACCTTCTTCTATTCATATTTTACAATGGCATTATAGGTGTAAATCTGTTTTTCATTTATTGAATTTTGTGTGGGAGTGTTTTCATCAGTGAACTTTGAATTTTTTTTTTGTTTGTGTTTTTTTTTTGTTTTTTTTTGTAACCACCACGACTTTAGCGCATGAATAATGCATGCGAAACACGTAAAAAGCATTTACAAGTCATATATGTACATGTACAACAGTCTAATGGACCTCAAATGTATGGTGTATGTAGACATGCATGTATTGCTGTGCCATGGTGGCAAACTTAAAAATTCATGAGTGTAATCTTCCATTCATTCGCGACCCAGCCAACGCGTGCACATTTACATCTGTAGCAAAAGTGTCTGACTTAAATGACCAACTCGTATATGAGATGTTCAATGTGATAGCTTAATGGAAGAAGCTGTCTAAATTGCCTTTTTTTGCATAAAACATTAATGATTACATTTGGCGATGTAAAGCTCCACTTCCCTTATCTACGCGCAGGACCCTGTGGAATTAAAAAGTGGTTTCGCGCATATGAGGAATATACACGTCTCTATCGAGGAGTAGAAAACACGGTATATTTAGGAAATTTTATTCTCGCATTTTCAAAACAATAATCCTTTGTAACTTTACGAAAGTTTAACGAAACGTAATTAGCCATAACCTGTCTCTTTAGTCATTAAATATCTACATCACTAAAATTCTTTATAAAATGTGAATTCCAGTCATAATTGAATG
This sequence comes from Julus scandinavius, assembly GCA_034696685.1. Taxonomy (NCBI): domain Eukaryota; kingdom Metazoa; phylum Arthropoda; class Diplopoda; order Julida; family Julidae; genus Julus; species Julus scandinavius. The sequence continues at coordinate 11,998 of JAQGAE010000377.1, read as the reverse complement.
TTTGCGAAATTGACATCAATAAACCGGAATGGTTCTGAAATTGCCAATGCTGTCAGATCGAGGACCTTAAATATTATTTATACGATATTAAGAAGTACATTATCTATATATGTAAATATATATGGTCGAATGTTTGTGAAAAAAAATAAATTCCTACATGTGGTCGATTGTCAAATTGAGAACAATCATTGTTATTTTGACACATAAGAAGTTCAAAATGAATTCGTTCTATGGTCCTATGTGTGCGAAATAGACATGAATGAACCAGAATGGTTCTGAAAGTACCAATGCTGTCAGATTGAGAATCGTCATTGTTATTTTACTTATTTAGACGCATTAGAAGTAAATAAAGGAATCCATGCCATGGTTGAATGGTAGTGAAATAGACATATATGAAACGGAACTAGAATGGCTCTGAAAGTCAGTGCTGCTAGACATATAGAAACCTTGATTGTTTATTTTGCGGAAATAGTAAACAAGGGTTGATTCATGGCTGTGGGTAACAACATCTGTGCTGATTTTTATGAGGCTATACACATTATTATATTAAGTTTTGCTTTAATTTTTCATTCACACAATTTTAAACTACCACATAACTGTCTAAAGAAGGCGTCGCATTCGTTCGTTAACTTGAAACGAATATATGATATGCTAAGAAATTATTTCGCGATGTATTAGAAGCATTATACCAGGGCACGCCTTTTGCATTCGCTGCAGGTGTGCAACCATAAATTCTCTTCAGAAGTCTGTACACTTCTAACAATAAATCAGGAAATTCAAGGTAAACCCAAAAAACAAACTAGTTTCATGCCATATTTGGCTCGCGAAATCAAGTCCGAGACCTATCCACCTGCTTTTAAAATTAGAAATTCGTTCGATGCATGTGTGCAGGAACATTTGTGGTATACTATGTAGACTATTGTAAATTATATTACACCATTATATAAACTGGTCCTATTATACCTGGGAGTGCCAATGCGCGTGACGCATACCAACAAATGCAACATAGTCTAACTTGGTTAAACTTGGATTTTCTGCATGAAGAATACTGCACTTACTGCAGTTTTTACAATAACAATATTACTTCTAATCAGTATAAGAAAATCAATTTGTAGAGATTTATCTTCTTAAACATTTACATTTTGTGGTCCACATTTTTAGTAGCAAATTGCAATGATATTCTGAAAACAATTTCCATTGCGATTGATGACTGCCATCATTTTAAAAAAAACTCTCATCGTATGCAAGTTATACATTGATTTCGTTTAAGTTAACCATTTGCTTTCATCAAAAGCAGTTTGATTGAAAAACTGGATGGTCACCCTGCAGTTTTCAGCAACGTTGATCGAATCCAGCCAATCCCCGAAGTGGTATCATACGAAAATATCGATGAAGGCTTTGAACTTTTCAATCAGAGCTTTTGTGTTCATTTTTCTATTTTCTCACCCATCAAGCATGGAAAGACAAGTTTTGCTTTTGCCAAGCCGTTATCGGACAGCGCAGCGTTTGGAAGATAAGGAACCCCTCTAAATGGATAAAATAGTCGAACATTTGACACGAAGCAGGGGTCACGAGAATGTATGGCTGTCGAAATTGGCAAATACTCTAATCAGCCAAACACTTGTCTGCCATGTTGGAGAACGAAGGAAATGAAGTTGCCTATCGCGGAATATGACAGCTACTGTAAAAACTCTGGATTCGGAGAATGGACCGCAGCGATATGTCACTGGAGATGGGATTTGGGGATGGGGGGGAGAAAGTGGTATATGGCACGTGACATTCGGAAGGGATAACTCCCGCATATGCGAGACATGCAACGGTAAATGCATTGAAGGGCTTAAATTAGTTTTTCGACGTTATCAACAGATGGGGTTGGTTCACTCCGGTGTATTGATGATGTCTGCTGTCATTCTCTCATATAGTATATGATATTGCCTTAACATTCGTGTGAAATAATATGCGATGTTGGTTAAAATAGTATATAACTCAATGAGAATACCTGTTTTAATTTAAAAACTAATGTTTAATTTATTTATCATTTGACAGTATGTATGAGGGATGGTACGCTTTGAAGTAATTCAAATCTTTGAGATTAATTTGGTTTAGAATCATTGAAAGCTGTAATTTACTTATGTTCAAATCTTTGAGATTAGCTTTAGAACCATTGTAGGTTGTAATTTTTTTAAAGTGTCTTTTCGATAATGTAGATATAGACAAAATAGCTCAAATGTCTTGATTGTTGTTGCTAATTGGTTGTGTATTATTTGTTTTATAATCATGGTGCTCAGTGTAGCCTTTAAATTTGGCAAAATCGGGAAATATGAAATATGCTTGAAATTTGCGTTAAACACCAGTTTATTCTAGAATTTCCTGTCCTCCTCGGGAAATTTCTGTTAATAGGTAAAATCGTTTCTAAAAAAAAAAATTTAAAAAGAACTTTTTTTTGGATTTCTCTACAAAATTTTTCACTTTTTGGAAAAAAAAATATCGTTTTTGGAGGGGTCCTTGACAATATATACAATAAGCCTTGAAATCCTTGAAATATGCTTTAATTTCGCCCAGCAAATTTACTGGACACTCTAATAATAGTGTATGTATCTATGTAAATATATTTCTATGTTTATTTCTTTGAAGATGCTTCAGAACAAAAGTTTTCGATGAATTTTCGCTTGATAACATTCGGGTTTTCCATCTTTACTTTCTGTATGCGTGAATTCGAAAATGACGCTGGAAAAATCCATGTATACAAAACGTATTCCCTCTGCAATTTTCTCCATATCGTACATCATGGATAGGTTATTTCCAGTCTTTGGATCGAATTGGATCTCACGTATACTTTAAGTTCGTGTATGATTTTTTTCCTCCATGTTTTACTTACGATAAATCTTGAAAGCAGTTGGAGGGGATTACAGTGTGCTAACCACAAATTATATACTTTCACTTTGACGCTATATAGACCACCGGGGAATTTACCTGCATGTGCAGCTATGTATTGCAATACATCCGATTGTAAAGTATCACATATCCCTCAGTGCCCTGCACTTACCTGTTTGGTTCTTGAGGGCAAAACAAGTTACACATTTAAAGTTTATTTATTATGAAAGGGCTAATCACTGATGCCATTAGAGCAGTGATTTATAGCTAGGAAATGCCATCAATAAGCGTGTGTGCTAAGACCGCTGATTATATTGAATTCAGTGGTAATATTTAAGGTTTAAGATTGGAATTGCTGCTGGCTTTCAATCTAGGGCATTTTCCCATTTCCTGTCAGCAGTAATGTGAATGAACTGCTCGATGTAGGTATGAGACAGGAATGACATTAAATCTGCCAAAAAGCACCTTTTCAATGTCTAAAATATGTTGTATAATGAACTCGTACATTGTTTAGAGAGCTTATACTTTGGCTGTTTCAATGCCAACATAGTTTTTTTTTAAAGGTTTTTTAAAGTCAAGTCCATTTCTTTAGAACCTGCATTGTGTATTGACTTTTAATACCCTTTAATTTATGTCCACTAGATTTATTTCGAAAATGTTCATCTTCAGGGGTCAAGAAGAGTGGCAATGAACAATAATCGAGATAGCAGAGGAGATTGTAAATATAACACTGCGGTCAATTTTCAGTAATTTTATGAGGAGATTGTAAATATCACACTGCGGTCAATTTTCAGTAATTAAATGCAGTTATAGGAGATTCAAATATTTATAAACATTATACGAACAGCATACTTACAATTGGATTTTGTTTTAAATTGTTGAAATTAGAGTACCACGTGTAACTCTAACAGTCAATCCTAGAGTAAAAATGTGGGAATAAATGTAAAAGTTGGTTTAATACTTTTTGTATGCTCTTAGTTGAACTTCAAGTAAACGAATTCCAGTCATAATGGATTCAATCTGCTCTGTGATAAAGATATATAGGGAGCTTTTCTTCCCCTTATAACATGTGACGGTAATCCCGCGATCGCTATTGTTTCCTATTCCCTATAGCGGGGAGTAAAATGTGTGACATGTCCCACTGTAATTTATACCAAAGGGATTAACTTGAAATATAGTGGCAATTTACCTTCATTTGACAGCTATTGGATTTAGGATGGTAAATTTCTGAAAAGATGTATTCAGAATTATTGCAAAATCCTCGACAGAACACTTTGTGCCACACTGTAGCTCGTTGATGTGAAAAGAAGGGAGTGCTGACACGCTTTGAATTCCGAGTGAAAAATACGAGGGTCTGTCAAGTTAAGCCCTAATATAAGGTGGTGTTATCATGGTTGAATTAGAATGCTCTCTATTTCGAAGCTGGGGCCTATTATTTCTTCCCTCATCCACAAAAGTGCGTGGCCCAAAATGACATTGAATACAGAAGAAGAATTATATACACCCAAAATCCTGAACTGTTGCTCCTGATTAGTATGCCAGACATTGATGATGTTATCACGCTTTCTTATTCGACATATACAGGTGCCCTGATGAGATTGTTGGAACGGATAATACAAAAATCAGTTAAAACCTTGTACTTCAAAATCACTTTTACTTTTTAAAAAAAAGTGAACAAAAAATCTGACCCTCTGAGGCTAAAGTTTTGTACCTTCTTTTATTAATACGATGATTAAATACAGATAGTTGAAACAATAATAACCAATTGATCATTTTATTATTATATGTTTAATAGTTTTTACCCAAAATGTTGCTGTAGGAAAGCAGTTGTATCGATTATAAGTTATAAATTTGTACATTGGAAGTTAAATGTTCACGCTGAAATAATGGTTGTCGATTATGTTTGAAACAACTCAGTTTATTTTTAACGTTCGGTAATCCAGTAAAAATTGTAAGTAGAATCATTATCAATATTTAAGATACGAAACGAGTTGGTAAAAGTATTTCATAAGCCTTACATCATTATAAAAAAGATACATCGAAGAACAGTTCATGCAATAAAACATGTAGGCTAATTATTGTTATAATAACGGATAAGTGTTGCTAACTTTATAATCTTCAAAACATGTTTTCAAACTAATGTTAAAGGCACAGTAAGCAGAATTTCAAAATATCGAAAGTATAGTTGTGGATACACACAACTGCGATGTTGAACGGAGAATACTGACTATACTTTGGATATGCTGGTATTTTTCATTTTTGGATATATCTTACTTCGCCTAAAGTCTGACCCCTTAATTATATAAAACATGGATGCGAGTTTGTCAGCTATGTTCAAGTTCTTTATGTATATTGTGTTAAAGTTTATTAGCGCTATGATTTAAATTCATTATACGTGATTTTCGGTCACGCATACAAGAAATAGAATTCGCTTAGTGAAAATGTTGGTGAAATTTGTGAAATTTTAATTATTCATTTGCGTGACCCGATGTGATTTTGTATATTATCTTATATCATTTAAAGCCAATATGATTTAGGTGAAGGAAGCAAAGAAAGGTTTCCAATAGATACATCTCAATCTAAGAACAATAGACCTATTCTAAAACTCGAAACTTGTCCCAAGCGTAAAAAATGTTTACTGTATACTATGACCTTCCTGTCATCATTATAAATGTACGAAAAACATTTTAATATTATCGTCTAAAAACACTTGGTTATATACCGGTATAGTATTTTAAGCCGATTCGTATTGTTTTTGCCAATCTAAGTATTTCTGAGCAAAGTGTTTTGCGGAGGGCTTTGTGTGTTCAATGGCTGTCAACACGTTTTCTGTTGTGATGGGGTCAACTGCCAAATCTTTAGCCATTGTTTCATCTGAATAAAAAGAAAATGTCTTAATTTAATGTCAGGTTATGCAATAAGTTATCTTGCTTCATTTATGCGATGGACTTACCTTCGTTTAGTGTTCCTAAAATTTCAAATATCTGTCGTAGACGTTGCATGGCGGATTCCTTGCAAACAAGGCGTATGTCTGAACCAGAGTAACCATCCGATTGCTAAAATGTTTTTAATTAACCACAGTTATAATACATGATACTATTCTGTAAATAGTGTTGTTGATGGACACAACAAGTTGTTACCTCTGCGAGAATATCGTAATCTAAAGTGCTAGTTAATTCCAGTCCGAATTCTTCTGACTTGCAGACCATGTTTGGAAGATGCTGTAGGAACATTGATTTTCTGGCTTCTCTGTCGGGCAATGGAACTAATATTCGCTTTTCCAATCTTCTCAACATAGCACAGTCCAGTTCCCTTCACAGATATAAGATATTAGATTAAATTGTAAGTCATAATTGGAGCTTGTGTAGTTTGAGAAAGTACCCATTTTGAAATCTCTTTTACAAACTTATTTAACGCTTAAGGTGAATAACAACCCTATCACTTTCGATGGGTGAAGTTTTAAAACACAATCACAGCCAAACAAAAAGAGATTGAATAAAAATAAAAATTGTTTAAAATAGCTTGATAAATCAGCAATGGTATCACGTTTTCGTTTTTCACTTTGAAATGGTAGATTTTTAAAAAATTAATAAACAAGTTTGAAAAATGTCCGTTAATTTGCATTCTCATGCCACCTGCTGGCCGAATGTGCAAATTAACGGACATTTTTCAAACATTTTTATTAATTTAAAAAAAATCTACCATTTCAAAGTGAAAAACGAAAAGGTGATACCATTGCTGAATTATCAAGCTATTTTAAACAATTTTTATTTTTAATTAATCTCTTTTTGTTTGGCTGTGATTGTGTTTTAAAATTTCACCCATTGAAAGTGATAGGGTTGTGATCCAACTTAATCAGTTATAATTTCAAACATTTTAAAAATTGCTTATTTATTAATGGTTTACCAGGGTAGGTTGGAGGCTGCGAGGACAAATACTAGATCATTGGAACATGCTAATCCATCCATTTGAATGAGGAGCTCGGTTTTCATTCGTCGACTTCCTTCGTGTTCTCTTTAAAAGCACAAATATCCAAAATTTGCATATTATTATATACTGTACGGTGTTCACACGTCAGGTTAGACGCAACCTTGATATGGGGTTAAACAGTTTTCTTTTAACCCTTTGACCAGGAGTTCTCATTTTTGGTGTGATAGCGAGACAGGGCAGACAATGTGATTATCATCTGCACGTTCTCATTGGCATAAAGTCAGAAATATGCATAATAATATAAGATTCCTACGGACACCTGCTGGTAGGAGAGGAACTACAATACCGGTTATAAACTTAATTTTGTATGGACAAATTTCGGGTATTGTATTTTTGGAATATGATACTGGCAAAAAGTAGGTTCGGTTGTTGAATAAAAATGGAAAAGTTCGCCCAAAATAATGTAGGCCCACGTAGTAGAATTTCTTGAATAATCAATTCAGTTTTGTCAATATTCCATTGATGTAAAAACTGTCATCAACTGGTTTTCAAACTATTCTTATAATAAAGTACATGAAATTCACTTCTCTTACGTTGAACCTTCTGATGATCCACGGTGACTCATCAAGGAATCAAGTTCATCTAGGAAAATGGTGGAAGGTGCTTGAGCTCTTGCCATTTCGAACAATATCTACACACGAGAAATGACCGAAAAATACTTATTGTGATGGAGATTGATAAATGGTTAGACTGTCATGCTTAAATTACCACGTATAAGAAAAAAAAGAGATAACTTCCTTGTCAAGAATGAGTCTCTCAATATGCTTAAACAGAAAGAAGGAAAGTACCCTGACAAGTTTTTCTGATTCTCCCCTCCATTTGCTGACAAGGCTGGATGCAGATATGTTAAAAAATGTTGTATTGCATTCAGTAGCAACTGCCTTGGCCAATAGTGTTTTTCCTGTTCCTATTTTTTTTTTGTAGAAAGATTAATTATTGGTCACCATTCGAATTTACTAGCTGTGGATCTTTGTCAAACAAATGCACACACATACAATGATACAATTTATTTTTCATTGTATGACAAACTTGTGTAAATTGTGTAAATGAATCATATTCGAGGAAGAAAATGATTGAAATGAAGTATGTTTATTACCTGGTGGTCCGTACAATAATAAGCCTCGCCATGGAGATAAAATTCCTTGAAATAGTTGAGGATACTGGGAGAAAACGTTACGTGTTATTAATTAAATAAATGCTAACATTGAAAAGGATTATACTAAAAGCCTCGAAAACCTTTATAGGGTAAACAACAGCTTCTTGGATAAGACGTTTGGCTTCATCCAAGCCGACAATATCTTCCCATTTTACGTTTGGATTAGCCTGATATATATCCTATACATAAAGATAACATAGTGAATAAGTTACTTAGCAATAGTTTGTGACTGCAATACGGCATTTCTGGACAGAAATTATCATATTTGCAGAAGATACTTTAAACAGTATTCTACTTCTCTTAAAACTATATTCATGAACGTTTTGAGCATGGTATTTGAAGTGGATATTAAAAAATTAAACTTTGCCATATGGGAAAAAAATAAAAAATAGGATTACCTTGCTTATAATCTGCATAAGGTCGGTCCATTCATTGCTTGAACCACGTGGTGCGAATGGCTTGCCCCCTCCCAAGGCTCGTCCTAAGTCGTAAAGATCATCAGGACCTTGCAAAGAGGTGGGTATCGAATTCTAGAAATGCGTGAATTATCAATCGATATAAAAAGTTGATTACACTATGCAGTGCCCTGTCATTAATCTTATAAACGGTTACTCTTTTGTTGAACGAATTTTGCTTAGTGAGGATGGGTGCCCCTGCTGTAGTGGGACGAATTTCTGGGTGTAAAGGTTGAGTGGACAGTCCTGTAGATCCATCTACGCTGTTATCCGCCTCAATATATGAATTTCCCTGGAAGATAAGATAATTATTGAGTTGAAATAATTTGAATTAATCACATAGGAAGATGGAATTCAATGGCTTTCAGTTGTTTGGGCATTCATAAAAAATAGAGAATCGATGCTAACTTTAGTGTCCTTGGTTGGTCTTTGTATTTTTGCCGATTTTCCTGGTTTTTTAATGCAACAGTGAGGTGTTATATTTCGGTGTCTGTTATCGATGTTTGGAAAGCTTACAGTTCTGTTGGTACACCATAAATACTTTTTTATTTAAAAATCTTTCTTGAATTATTAAGACAAAGCTTCATTATAGACTAACCTCATCCCATTTGAAAATCTGATATCATACCAGTGAGATTTGTGTCCTAAAAATTTTCAAACATTTGAGATTAACATTTTACCCAATTGTGGTAAAATGATGTGTGTATTTTCGATTTACCCAAGTCCTTAACAGGCTTCACGATTTTCGGATAACGCTGAAATTTAGCGAAGTGATAGGCTTCAAATTCTTGGACTACAGTGTTTAAATCGATATTGTCGCACACTTTATATTGCCGTAAATTTATCTGCGATTCTAGTTCCAACGTATGACAAGTATCTTGATATCTGTTATAAGGAGAAATGAATTACGACCGTGAAGTATTCATATGAAGGGTATAAATCATATGTAGCCTAAGCCTGGGGTCACGAATACCAATAAACTGCGATATGTATTGGCCAATAGGTCGTGAGAATCGTTAAAAATGTTTAAATGCTGAATACTAGAAAATATTGAAATTGCGTAAAAAACGTCTTTCACAAATTCTGCCAAACAATAAGATACACCCAAAAATAAATATGCCATTAATTTTCATTCAATTAATTTTGATTTTCATTAAAATATTGTGCAGAACATTAGCAATGGACACCGACTATAACATACGAATTGTATGTTGTGTTAAACTAAATCTAATATTAAAGAAGTTTATATAAATTTGTTTTATTTCTATATGAACTATCTTTTGTATTGCCAAGTTGTTAATAGTATTTAAAGAATTGTATGGGTATTAGAAATCAACAATGAGATTTACTTTCACATTAAAGGAGTTTCAAACAATCTATACAATATGTCGCGTCAGATTCCAATAGTAAAACCTACATACCCAATACCGTTTAAATACTGGTGTATTAAGACCAAAATGTTTCGTTTTTTGGAAGCTGGGTTATTATCTTCTGTCTGCAAACAAGTAACGTGTTTTTTAATCGTAGTTCAAACTTTGTTTTTTCTTGGTAAGATGAGATCATTTACTTACTGTTGCAAACGTGCGTGCTTTTTCTCGATGCGTAAATGTTGCTCCTGTTTTGAGTGTAAAAAATCCAAGTTCTGACATGATAACATCTTCCACGCTTTTTTGTACTGTAAAAAATATGGTATCCCGGAACAGTTAGCAAACACTGCGAGCCTTGAAGTTATGCTAGATTGCCAAACTACAGGGGTGTCATTATGTGTTTTTTCCTTTGAACATTTTAATATCCAACCTATTTGTTATTTTCCCTTATCATTAAAATACTGATTAAATACCGGGTAGAAATATATTGTTATAATGAAAAATGTGATTTTAATAGTCAAGCGAATTCAACGTAAATTCGCTATGATGCAACTCGATCAGTGTTAATTTAGTATTGACTAGTATTTTCATCATTATTAAATTTAATATTAGTGTCTTGCAGTCATTTTCCATATGTTGTCGATATCATGAATGCTATTTGTGATTTCTTTGTAAATGAAATTACATTGGGATTCATGCGACATTCATGGAAAAAGTCATTCAACAGATTTTTTTTTACTTTGTGGGTGTAAAGTCGTTTTTATGACTTTCAGTGATAATAAAACTTCATGATTTAGTTTCAGCTAAAATTGATGGATCGACTGACCTTGCTGATATGGCGTTTTTTTTTGTGTGTGATTTGAATTTGAAAGCTTTAACCAATAAATCGTGTAAAGTTCTCAATAAGAAATCTTATTTATGACTGGAATTCGTAGAATTTAACAATGAAATTGATTTGTGACTAAATCTTGCTTTTGTCGATTAATTTGAAACTATAAAAATTTGGATAGATCTTCCGAGAATTGCTTACTGCAGAGATCGAAAGGCCACACATAACAAATAGACTGGCTAATATGGATGGTAAACAAAATTATTGATCTGACGAAATTTATTTTTGTAATCTAAAGACAAAATGCAAATAGCCACTAAAGTTCTTTTTTTGTGTGTTCAACTTTCCAGATATGCAATAGTAATAATATATATTAAATAGATGTTAATCTTCAAATTCAATAGTGAAAACCTATATTATGCGAAAATGAAAATGTTCTTATATATATATATATAAATTCGTAAACAGTCTCAGTTTTGGAGGTATGTTAAAACACAGACCGGTTGCACGAATTCCCGTTAAAAATATGTGGGGATTAAGACTATTTTAATGATCGACCTGTGAAATTCGCCATGTATATAAAAACTGAACTGGCTCTCACAAACACTGCTCGCCGTTTCAAATTAATCAATAATGATAATAAACAAAAAAAATTTATATTATAGAAAACTTGGCTTACGTGAATTATAAGATGCCTCAACTTCAAAGGTATTTTTCCCAAAAATTGCGTTTGGAAATCGGCGCATTGCGGTGGTGCGATGTCCTCTTAGCCATATGATGCACGAGTGTTAATTTAGCAAACAACAATTCAGGTGTTTATTTTGCTCGAACTGCCATGGTGTTTACTGCTGGCACTGCATGAAAATGGATAATTTTGAAAAAGTCGATATTTGTGTTTTTACCTGTGCGTGAGCGTTTGCGATAGGCACCGCCTATAGAATCGCCTATTTTATGCGCTACAGCAGCCGATATGCTTTAATAATGTTAATGTAATGTCTAGCTACGAAATTCCAGAACAGGACAAAAAATGAATCAGGGAAGCGATTGTGGTGGGTGATGTATACTTAATGACCAGCTCAATTAATTCCTATTACCTGTGCGATGACGTTATGCAATGCTTACTGGGATTTAATCCCTCATTCTATACTTATCCAAGAAGCTCCCCTTTCCCAAGAACGGGCTATTATTGCAAAAAATCCATACCAGTCCATTAACCTTGTAGAAGATATGCATGTAGCTTAATAATCATTATGTTGTGCACGTGCATGTTTGTCAGCATGTGCATTCTGTTCTGAATATTTTTGAAAAATATTCTGTTACTGTTATT